>WIGM01000046.1:0-109386 GCA_014235935.1 Colletotrichum musicola | reverse complement strand
CGCCAAGATGAACGAGCTCCGCGCGGAGAAGGGTGCGAGAAGCAACTAAGATGGTACCCCACGACGGCGACGACGACGACGACGAAGCCCGGGGGAACGGCAGCGATCTGTGTACATAACCTGTTTTATCGGAAGGACCGAGGGGAAAAGGGTCGAAAAAGAGGATTTTGGTCTTTTTTCACGGGGATCATAGAACGAGCCGAATTCACGTCAATTGCGAACAACCACGATTCCACGAATATGAGGCGGACGAGTCAGCTGCGGTGGACATTTGGAGCGGCGTGTGGCCAAGATGGACTGAGAAGAAGGAGATTCTGAAGAACGGACGTGGCCAGTCGTCCTGGGCGAGATCACGCCTCTGCAAAGTCCACGGACGGAATGATTGCTATTCGGCTGTCAGGAGAAACGCTATGTGCTACGCAATTCGGGCTAATGTGTTGAGGAGTCCAGGGTTACAGACGCTTTCAAGGCCAGCCGTTTGCGTTTCGACCTTGATACGGCCCGATCAGGCCAGCGGCTGCTTTTTGACAATGACGCCCAACTTCCCGAACGTCTCGGGCTCGACGACGATCAGTCATTCACACCGACTTGCCAAACAGCTCGAGGACGTATTCCATGGGCGCCTCGGCGCTGATCGTCACAGGCTTGCGGCCGACCAGCTTGGCCGTCACTCCCGCCCGCACGTCGATTACCTCGGCCTCTCCCTCAGCCTCCAGGACAACCTCCAGTTCTACCTCAGGCAGGTAGCCGAACAACAGGCTCACCCCATTGACCAGCGCGAGACCAACGTCAGCAATCAGCTTGACCGCGAGTTTGCAAACGTGGACGCGGGCACGTACGTCACCTCGCCGGTCAGCTTGAACACGATGACGGCCAGGTTCGCAGCCGTGCGGCAGTGGGCTATCGGGCCCGAGCTCCGGACTGGCCTGTCCACGTGGCGGCCAGTGGCTCAGTCTTCACAGCCATGCATGCCGGGACCCGGGCGGCTAAGGAGAAGCCAACCTGGCACAGGCAGTCTCTTTTCTGTTTCTCGTCTTTTACGTACAGGCTTGCTTCCAAAAGTATCCGTATCTCTGGCGGTTGCGTCGCCAAGTCATCGTATCTCCGAAGACCGTGGGGGGCCTTCGCCCAGGTCTCCAGACCATACGTGCCTTCTCCCCCTCCCCCTTCATATCTATATAGAGCCACTGCTTCACCGTCGGCGAATACAGTCGTTAGCTCTCGATACCCTCGATTCGGGGCGTGCTTCCGTGAACGGCATCGGACTCTTTGTGGAGCTCTCGTCGTTTGTAAAACTGTCGCAGGGAGACCACATCTATCATCAATCTATTCTCTTTCGTAATTAGTTTGAAGTTTTGCCCCTCGCCAAACCCACGAAAGGGAAACGGCTGATGATCTATGTGGTCTCCCTCTTATAGTTCTACCAATGACGAGAGCTTCAGAAGAGCGAGCACAGGGAGGCACCGCCAGAACCAACCCCCACTGCGAAGACCAGTCGGCGCCGCTCGTTGGAGGGTTCATCAGAACAACAAACAAAGACACTTCACCCTCATCGATGACAACACGCTTCTCGTACCTGAACAGCACATCGCCAATCGGGGTGGCGGACGAGCCGGATAGGCCCAGAGTCACTTCACTCTCAGCATCTCGCGCGTTTTGCACGAGTTGACCTGACGCTTGGGTGGCCGGCCGGCCCCGAGCACAATGGCACCCTCCTAACTAAGGCAAGGACCCGCGGAGACGCCGACGATCTTCAAGGCAAGGGCCATAACCTCGACGAAGGACGGGATGACGAAGCCAGACAGTATCGCCTTGATCTCGGGGATGCCGCTGCGCGTGGTCATGTACATGTTTCTGCCCTCTGGTGGCCGTCGTCTCATTTCTCGCCACGACGCCAAAGAGGAGGTGGATGGCAAAGCCGGCCACGTTACCCCTCCCCCTTCCTCACCCACCTCAACTCAAGACCTCCGCGTATTGCACCTATCGACATCGGGCACATCCCAGCAGCAGCATACGTCGAGAAGGGCGTTGGGACGCAATACCTCTCCCTCCAGTCAGTCGCCGTCGCCACAAATACATCCACAACAACCCCAACAAGAGCGGTCAGAGCGCCCACGGCTGCCGCGGTAACTCTCGCCTAGCCCCTCGTCGAAGCGACATTAGTGAGAGGGGCAGCTTTTCAGGTCGCGCAGCCAGTCGATGAGGATCTGAGGGCTCGGATCAAGATGCTACTTTGGGACATCGGGAGGATAGGGGCTTGACTCTTCGGGCTCAGCGATACTAGAGGTCATGTCTTTTGGTTTGTCTCGGTTGGCTTGGCAGACAATGGTTGGCTGCTACGTTGTCTGGTGGTGGTTAGGGGTTGTTTTGTTTGTCACGAGGAGAAGGGGCATCATTCGTCGGGATGCGGGTCACGGATATGAGCGGGTATTCGAACATGGAGCCATTTCTACACACTCTATTCACTTGCTCGTACTCCAGGAATCTATCCTCCGTCTCACTCCCAGAATCACGTGGACACATGATGATCGCAATGGCGTTTGTGCTGAGGCCGCTGAGAAAACGAAGTTCAGGCGTGCAACGTACATGGTCTTGGGTGGTGAACTCCGCAGTTCCCACATCCCCCGCCTGGCAACGTCAACGTTACTGTAGTCTTCGCGGAAAGGAGAGACGGAGAGGGTGTGAAGCACATTAGGTCCGGTAGAATGCAACAAGCACGAGAATCATGGAGTGTTGACGAGCGAGCCACGCTCTCGTCGACTTCATTTGACGTTGTCTTGTTTGTTTGTAAATGTACCGTAATATTCCCGGGGGGGTCGCGGAACCATCCAAGGGGGGTATCTATCTACGCTAATGCTAAGTCTACAAAGAAGATGATAAACCGCCATGCGACACGTCGTTTTGTCGCCGCGGTGCCAGTCTGGAAGGTGCTGGGTGTGTATATACGCCGTCGCCAATCCAAACTCCGATAATTATGAGAGTAAACGCCGTCGTCAGGGTGCCAGCAACCAAGACACGCAAAAACTCTTGTAAGCCGTTACTTGTACAGTTTTTCCGTCCGTCCGTTCCGTCCGTCCGTTCGTTGCCGTACCATATGCTCTCTGCTCGTCCCCTCCGGTGTATTAGATAAAAAGACAAGATAGAGACAATGCACAACGAGGCGAAAGGCCGCATCAGCAGGTGACCTTGACCATTGGCTCCCACGGCCTCGCCGTGTTCCAGAGGTACGTGTCGGGCGCGCAGTCCTCGTCGGCGGCGTACATGTACTTTACAAAAACGGGCGCGACCTCGGAGGGCAGCGGGGGGCGCGGGGCCGCGAACAGGTCGCGGGAGTCGTCGAGGTCCATGTAGTCGGCGTAGTAATCCAGCTCGTCGTAGTCCTCATCGTCAACGACAGCGTCTACCGCGGCAGCAGCGGCGGCCGCAGCAGCAGCAGCGACGGACGACGACCGCCCGAACCCAAAGTCCAAGTCGTCAAAGCAGAAGTCGATGCCGAACCCGCGGAAGTCGAGGTCGAAGCTCAGCTCCTCGCGGCGGATGCACTCCTCCACGGATAGGGACGCGAGGCGGAGCACGAAGTCGTCGACCGCGGCGTCGTAGGCCTCCGGATCCGCCAGGTGGGCGTCGGCGTCGACGACGACTTGGAACCGGACGGACTGGACATCGATGACGACGCGGTCGACGGCGGAGGGGAAGCCGTACGAGGCCCCCGACGAGAGCAGCCAGGACCCGCGCGGGGTGTCGCCGGTGCTGTCGGCGTCGTACCAGACCGCCGTTCCCGTGGCGGAGGTGTCGCGGACGATGAGGCGGCGCTCGGCGTCGAAGGCGATGTGGCAGTGGCGCGGGGCGATGCCGGGGAGGGAGGGGAGGAGGATGTCGCAGGCTGGGTCGGTGCCGAGGACGAAGCCTGTGTGGTTCTTGGGGGGCCGGGAGAAGGAGAGCTCGAGGGCGGGTTTGGAGGTGGAGGAAGGGGTCTTCTTGGTGAGGAGGGAGGGGTCGATTGTGGTTGCGTCTGAGGGGATTGGGAGGGGGTCGTAGGTTTCGGGGATGGAGGCGATTCGGCGGGAGGCGTTGTGAGGGAGGCGGACGGCCTCGAGGGCGGGTTGGTTGTTTGAGGAGGGGATGAGCCAGGCGATTACGTTGGGGTGGTCCATCTTGTGAGGTTCGTTGGTGATGTTGGTGGTGTGTGTGATGTCGAGTCGAGAGTGGAATTCAAGTTTGACGCCGATGAAGTGACATTCAGACCGAGAGAACGAAAGATTACGAGAAACCGTAAAGTATTAATGAGTGAGACGACGTTCGCTGTCGTCGTCGTGGTACGTAAAGTGCAAATCGCTTGATGATAGCCAGATAATACAAGGTACTACTAGTAGTATTCCTCGTATCCTGTCGAAGTTATAAAAAAAGAACGTATTTTTGGTGGTTTATTTTGGTATGTTTGCTGATGCTTCTGATTATCAAGAAAACAAAGTCGGGAGAGAGGTGAGATGACGACGGGGGAGGAAGTCACTTGATCTTCTTATAACCCAGTCGGGAGGGAGACAGTTGGCGATGTTTTTGTGTGCGCCAGGTGCGGTGTGGGTGGTTGGCCGGGAATCTCCACTAGATGTGTGGTGTTTTGCAGGCCACACATAAACAAGAAAACTCGACAACCACTAGGTTGGCGGTGGACCGGGAAATTTTCTCACACAGGAAAAATTGTAAACAAGAGAAACTGCAGAGGCATGAAACGGTGCCTGATGATCCCCTCTCCTCATTGCGTGAAACCCAGACGAAGATACCTGGTCCGGTGCGTGTAGAGGTGCAGCAGCGCGGGAGCGCGTCAGCCAATGGATCGCGCGCCACTCGCTCGGGGGGCCTGTTGGCACGGCATCTGGGGGGGCCCAGCTACGAAACGCGCTGCATGGGTTGGTTGGTTGGTTGGGTTTGATGGTGGTTCCCGCAGCGCCGTGAGAGAGACGGTGAGTCACCTTGACAGCTCAGCAGCGCGGCGCGGCACGCATGTCGCATATCGCGGGACGAACGTTTCTAGCGTGTCGTTTTGCGGTTGATGCAGATAGGGTGTGGAGGTTCGCGTTCGCTGGCGGGCCTCGGTTTCGGGCCTCCTCCACATCCTTTTGACTCTTCAGTCTCGAGAACGTGAAAACTGCATCCAGTCAGTATCAGTGTAAGGTTCCTCTTGGTGTAGCTCTCGGGAGGCCGGGATCACGGCCGTGGCGGGATGCAGGAACCCGCAGGGAAAGGGGGCCAAGGGGAAGGACCGGATGGGTTTCCGTGTGCGTGGCCCGAGGGCCTGTTGATGATTGTGAGTGCGATGGATTGCGCACATGAAGAGGGTGATGCTGGTCTTGGTTTCTTTGCTGTGCTTGCAGGGAAGCATCGGAAACTTGCGAGGCGTGATGAACCCGGCGATGGGCGGAGGCTGTTGGTTGTGGGTGCTGCACCGCGCGCTTGATTTTTCATGCTGACTACGGACCCTGGACGTTATGGCCAGCGGGGCTTTTACTGCCTGACACCAACAAACCCATGTCTACACAGGTACCTTAAATCAGGTTCGAGACTTCGGTCAACGTACCACTGCATAGACATATAATGAGTGTGGGAACTTGTTCTTAGGAAATTCGTGGTGTACTCCATCCTAGCGGTACTAAAACTAAACCATCATACTGTACTCGAAGAGTTGACGAGGTGTGCAGGTTTATTTCAGTATGGTGTTGGTGGAAGCGACACAACACCATTCAGTGCCACGTTGAAGAGGAAACATCTAGCTGCCAAGACGTCAGGCTGATATGGACCTTATTTTTCTGCAGAGCTAGAGCGACCTGGGATGTGGTCTTTCTTTGTTTATTTACTTTCAATCTGTTATTGAATCCGAGTATTGCCGCATCTCGAGGTGTTGGGCAAAGGCGTTGTTGGTTGGGCCGTGTTTCTTACTAACCCTCTTCGAAGAAGTACCCTGACTTGCCACGTTAGCAACAGCTTACGCGATACATCAGCACACTTGCATTGCATCCCGCAGACCAGAGTAGCTCTCTTCACCCAAGTTTAAATAGCCGCATGTCATCCCCCCAAAATCAGGATCCAGGTGCGACAGAGAGCCCTGCTGTGGTCGCTTGTACCGCTCCATCGATGCTCAAGTTCCGGTGTTTGTGCCGCCTGATTAGCCGTTCCAAGGATGTGATGATGTAATCACCAAGCCCCGCTAAACGGTCGGTGCTGACACAAAAACCGCACAACAGCCGAAGGAACCCCGCTAAAGAGACCCTGAAATGGGAAATCCACGCATGGGATTTGGTTGGGACACTGGTGGCACTGCACCACCAAAAGAAAAAAAAAAAGCTGCCGCCCCTCGCCGCCCCGCGCGGCGTCCCAGCTGGAACCTCGGCGAAGCAAGTCCGACCGACCGGGTCCACGTCCATCCACCTTCCCAGTGCCTCTGATCCTCGAGCGCCCCTCCCTGCAATTACACACCCGCGCGCTGTCATCATCTGTCTGCATGACTAATTGAACCTCGCCCGTTCGGAGCGGAACCGGTCGGCCTTGATTAAATGTACCACCATCGCCTCTCCAGCACAACGCCGCCGTCTCCGACACATCGCATTCCGGCGCCACACGACACCACCCTTGACTCACACCCGTGACAATTGTCCTTTTAGCCGAACAAGAACCACCTCTCCGCTTCTCATGAACCTACCCATTGGAACTAATTGAACCCCCTTCCCTCCGACAAACCCGGCCTTCGCCATCCCTAACCAGAACCCACCCAGTTTCCCCCGCTCGCGCATTCACCTCCACACCCCGCCATGCCCGACTTTGAAGCGAAGCCAGCGGCCGGCGACGCGCCCAAGGACTGGCGCGAAGAGACCACTCATCTCCCTTCCTTCTACTCCCCGCGGACGAAGGCCCTCGCCGACAATGCCTCGGCAGACGGCTCCTCGAACCAGGAGCCCGCCGACCTGAACCTCTCCGACCCCGCCGCGGCGCCCACGAGAGTTGCTGCCGACGACGCCGAAGCCGCCTCCTCGACCGACAACTCCCAGCCGCCCCCGCCCTCCCTGCTCTCGCCCGCCTTCACCCCTCCCGCGACCCCGGGCACCGCGACGCCCCTCGCAGGCGCCGAGCCCGCCGCCCCGCGCGGCGTGCCCGTCGACTCCTCCATCCCCTCGGGCGGCTGCGGCACCAAGCGCCCGCGCCTCCTCGAGACCCTCCCCGATGTCCAGTGCCAGGTCCGCGCCCGCATCCCCCTCGTCGCCGGCGGCGAGATGTTCCTCCACCTGTACAGCAACAACGTCGACCAGAAGGAACACCTGGCCATCGTCTTCGGCCCCCACATCCGCAGCAAGTCGCTCGACGCCCCGCGCCCGGGGGAGACCGAGTTCGACCGCATGACGCGCGGCGCCTACACCGGCCGCCTGTACCCGGGCCGCGTGACGAGCGGGATGCCGGGCGGCGTCGCCACGCCCCTCGGCGAGGAGCCCCCCGCCGTCGAGCAGCGCGGCCCCGCGCTGGTGCGCATCCACTCCGAGTGCTACACCGGCGAGACGGCGTGGTCCGCGCGGTGCGACTGCGGCGAGCAGCTCGACGAGGCCGCGAGGCTGATGAGCATGCCCGGCAACACGAGCGGCGGCATCATCATCTACCTGCGCCAGGAGGGGCGGGGCATCGGGCTCGGCGAGAAGCTGAAGGCGTACAACCTGCAGGACCTCGGGTCCGACACCGTCGAGGCGAACCTGCTGCTGCGCCACCCCGCCGACGCGCGCAGCTACGGGCTCGCGACGGCGATGCTGCTGGACCTGGGGCAGACCGAGGTGCGCCTGCTGACGAACAACCCGGAGAAGATCCGCGCCGTGGAGGGGCCGAACCGCGAGGTCCGGGTGACGGAGAGGGTGGCCATGGTGCCGCTCTCGTGGAAGGGCAGGGGCGGGTTCAAGAGCCGGGAGGTCGAGGACTACCTCAAGACGAAGGTACGTTTGGGTCGAAGTCTGCGCCCCCCTACAAGAAGATGATGTTTTGCTAACCGGGAGGATAGATCGAGAAGATGGGACACATGCTCGACATGCATTCATGAACAAAGAGAGAAGAGAAGGGAGGCGGGCTGCAGGGAGATTTTTGGTTACGAGAGCATAGACGGCGTTCGGGTTTGACACGAATACCTGGGAGACTTGGCGTAAATTTTGCGGGCACATTTTTGTCATTGGGAATCTCTGCCATAACATGTCACTGTTCATAGTATCGATGGGTCCCTCCTCGGACTCACTTGGATGGCAAATTTATTGGAAAAATGAGAAGAAAAGCTATCGCGATGTTGGCCGTGGTCGCTTTTTGCAATCAGGCCGTCGTTGAGACATCCGAGGCACTATGCCTCTGTCTACCAAGGTACCTACAAGATGCACTTATTTTAGTACCTACGCAGTAGAGGACAGGTATGAATTGGTTTCATGCAGGCCGATGGCCGTACCCAACAAAATCGGTTCTTTATTTGCAAGAGCTCTATTTGCAAAACTCGGGAAACTGCAGTGGCGCCTGAATACGGGCAAAATAACAGCATTGATACACCACTGGTTGAATCACTGAGGCACCTAATACTGCCAGTGCGGATGCACAGGTAGATACCTGCCTCCTGGTATGCAAGGGAGAGACTCCGTAAGTTCCATGCTGGTACCTAAATAGACAAGGCCTCCGGCCCCACTTTCCAAATTTGCGTCAGTCAGTCGCGCTTAGAGCTCTGCACCTGCCGCGTCTCGCCGTCTTCCCTAACTGTACCTTCCTCACCTTGGATTGTCTCAACCGAAGCTCTTTTCCCCGCCACCATTTTCTTCACGACATCCCACCATTACCACCAACATTACGAGCGTATCAGCGACATATCATTGACAAGATTCATGCTTTAGTCGCGCGCTACACGACCCAGCAGTCTCCGCGGAGATGGAGAAAGACTTGCGTCTTCGCCTCGTGGTCCGGCGCCACGCCGTGCCCGACGTCAAGCTCCTCTGGAACGCCACCGCCAACGATGATCTGACCATCTCGCGCCTCCTCGCCCAGATCAACGAAGTCGTCCCCCTGGAGAGCGGCGATTGGGGCCTCGAAGACTACGCCGTCGAGCTTAAGGATGCCTCGGGCGAGGGCTTCGAGTGCGTCCACTACCACCTCGTCTCCAAGGTGCTCAAAGATGACGACCAAGTCCTGTAAGCCAAAGGATGACCGACCTCCTTTCCTTTGCATTTCTCTAACAAGTATTAGGGTCCGACCTCTCCTGACCGGCGACCTAAAACGGCGGAAGCTCAGCGGCAGACATCAGATCTCGGCAGATGGGAAGCACCTGGTCGACGGCCTGGCTTTCGGCCGGCCCTGGCTCCGACCCCCCCGCGACCGCCCCGCCGTCACCCTTCCACCCAGGAAGAAGGCCCGCATTACCTACACCAGCGATGACGATCACGAATCCTCCCCCGATGCCGAAACGCCGATGCTGGAATACGACTCAACAAGAGCCCAGCAGGATCCGTCTAGTGTCAGGCTTCGTGCTCGGTTCTACGACGCGGAGTCAGACGGCGACGACGAGGATGACGACGAGTTCGAGCCGGGCGCCGACGGAGACGCGGTCGATGACATGGATGCGGAAGACGACGACATGCAAGAGGAGCTTCGTCTACTGAGAGAGGACAACGCTGCCGCTAGGGAGGGCGATATCATGGAGGAGCTACGGAAAATCCAAGACAAGAGAGCATCGAGCGGAACGAAGAGACGTCATGACTCATCCGCGAACAAGAACACTTCCCGAGCTTCAGCTACCAACGCCTTGGTCGAGTCCGTAGCCGCACCGCAGCTGGACATGGACTCGCTAGACAAGATGGGAGCTTTGAGAGAAGCGTATCCGGACGCTCCGATTTCTTTTGTGGAGCAGACGCTGTTGCGGTGCGAGAACGACCCTAAGATGGCGTACTTCAAACTGCTCGAACGCTTCAACCCCTATTTTAGCCTCGACGAGATGCTCGACCTTCAGGCGAGAAGCCTGTCCAACAGTCCTATTCGCCCATCTGAATCAAGTGCCGGACGAGAGCTGGTATTGAGGGGAGAAGGGCCGTCTGGAAATGTCTGGGATGTGGACATGGATGAGGAAGATGAGGACGACGAAGATGAGGACGATGAGGAAGACGCCGAGGACGAAGACGAAGAAGACGAGGACTTGGATGAGGATGACGAGGACGTGTTTCGCGATGACGAAGGCATGTTTGGCGGCTACGACGACCTCGAGGAAGCGTATGCCGATTTAAATAGGCCCATTGGCTCCCGGCGGTCGAAGGCCTCGAGGCAGGACGTGAGCTCCGATTCTGACTCCAGCTCCGACTCAAGCTCCGACTCCAGCGCCGACTCCAGCGCCGACTCGAGCTCTGACTCAAGCTCCGATTCCAGCTCCAACTCTGATTCCGACCAAGAAATGGGCGACCGGAATGAAGATTCGAGAGACTCCCCTGGCTCTTCTGACGACTCCTCTAGCGACTCTGAAGACGACGGTTCTGTTCGAGATCATCGGTCCTCCAAATCCGTCGACCACAGGCGTTCAAGCCCTGTCGACCCTGAGAGTGATTCCTCCGACAGCGAGGCATCAAGCTTGGACCCCGGTGAACAGCAACCTGCAACAAATGCGGCGGCAGGTTCTGAGGACTCGTCTGATTCATCTGCTGATCCATCCTCCGACTCCTCTGGATCGCACGATTCGCCGTCTGATTCTTCCGACTCGTCTTCAGAAGACAGCAGCAGTGACGATTCCAGCTCCGAGTCTGAGCCGGAGGAACTTCCCACCAGGACACTCAGCAATTCGCACAAGAATCTGCAGTTTTTCGAGACCCCGCAACTCCCCACGACGACCCCAGCCAGTGATGCTCCGAGCCAGACGCCGCCTGTTGCTCCCGGCCAAGGCTTGAGCAAGACTCAAAGGAGAAATGCTAGGCGCAAGCTTGCCAAGCAAATGGCCTCCCAGGCGCGCTCAAATCAGACGTCCGTGAGCGAAACGCCTGATGAGGCGGCAGCATTTCAAGCGAGGAAGAGGGCGCTACTGGAAGCCATCTCCGACCCGGCCGCTGAGTCTCAGAGTCAGGAAAAGTCGCCAGAGAACCCGGACTCTGCCCCTCGAGACTCCACGACGCATGAAGGCAACGAGACGTCACAGGGCCTCGCTTCCCCGGAGGAGAGCGGATCTACGCAACGTCGAGTAAAGCCAAACATCGGTGCGGCCCGACGCATGCTGATGGGCTCGCTTGGCTTGAAGAATCCCAAATCCAAAGCCGACGAGGACAAGATCAGGCAAGACTTGATGAAAGGGGTCCGCCCGCACACCAATGCTCGTTTGACCGAGGCATCCTCGCAGCCCGAAGAATCCGCCCACACGCAAGAATCTGTTGATGAAGATCCCGAAGCCTGGCGCGAGAAAATCTCCTACCGAGCCGTCGAGTGCTGCCACGACGGGATTGAGCTCTCAGAACCGCCATTTCCTTTCGTGCAGCGATGGGACCCTCAACAACAAATAGAGTCATGGTTCGGCACAAAGAACAAGCGCGGTGGCAAACGGAAGCGCGCTCAGCGCGATCAAGCCCAAGTGCCTGAAGATGGAGACTCCCAAGAGTCGAAGAAGCGTCGCTTGACCGGCGGCGGTGTGACTTTTTCAGATGCGGTCGAATCTGTGGAAGAAGGGAATACGACCCTTAACTACGACGATCCTGTCGAGGAGGCTCCCGTTGCCAATGGTCAGCCCCTGGAAAGCCAAGCGACCGACTTTGAAGATCTACCTTCGCTTCCGTCAGATCTCACTTCGCTGCCTCCCCTGCTTCCAGGAAAGGCCATAGCGGGCATGGTCATCACGTGGAAGCAATTGGTACTCTCGCCAGCAACCAACTGGCAGCCAGAGGTGGTCAATCTCACCGGTGTGCTTGTCAGGGTCTACGACGAGGACGCCACCGACTTGGAGTTCTTGCTGGCCCAGCGGGACAGAAACCTTGATCGTACGGAGAAGGTTTACGACGAGATCACGGGGAAGCGTGTGTACGACCGCTTCGAAGCCCCCGACGATGACGAGGAAGACGAATTCGAGGCGGATGACGGCTACCGCAGGCTGACGTTCGCGGAGCTTATCGAGCCCAAGATTTTGCAGGAGCCGTTGGGAGAGAAAGAAACGCCCAAAGGACAGGATGAATCGAGTGGTCCCACAGACAGCGTTATCCACGAGACCGTTTACGACGACCAGAGCCAGCCGTCTCATGCGAATGAGGACATGACTGGCCAGTCCGAGGCGGATGAAGGAAGTCAGTCACAAGATGTTGCAGAAGAAAGTCAAGCCAACGCTAATACGGATGACGGACAGTCGCACAACGAGATTGACAATCAACACGGTGTCTCTGAAGGAGACCAGCCAAGCTCCAACGTGGAATCACAGCCCGAGCATGCTGCGGAACAAAACGCCGAAGACGATGTATCCACGCCCAAAGCAAGTACCAACCCGCCGAAACCAACCGAAGACGACTCGCAACAATTGACATCCAGCCTTGGACAGGCTCTTTCAATCTCCTCAGACCGCCGCCACGAGATCAGCCTCATGATCGCGGAGGCTGGCTTCCGCAAGGACATCACGCCTTCCATCCTCCGTGCCAGTACTAACAGTCCGTCTCGCCAGCTTATGGAAATGTCCGGGGCAATCGACGATTCTCAACCTCTTTCGGAGATGACTGCGGCTAAGGAGAACACCCCTATCGCACCGAAGGAGCAGACTGCCGGGACCGAAGAGGTTCCACCGCCTTCTTCCGCGAGTAGTGTTCGCAGTGGCCGGCAGCCAGATACAGACTTCAGTTTCGACATGGGAGGCGACGATATATCGCACATTGACGATACCGGAGGTGGCTCGCCTGTCTTGGGAGAGACCACGCCCAGAGCGGAAGTCCAAACACCGAAACGCCGGAAACAGGCGTCCGTCGAGCCGTCGACTCGCGACTCTGTTGACTTTCCAGGCTTGGACCAGCTCTTTCTGACTGCTACGTCCCAGCAGCAAACCCAAGACTCAGAGAGCCCCTCCAAGTCGCAGGTACTCTCCGAACTCCAGTCTCGGGAGGCCATAGTGAGGCGCGACGAGGAGTACGAGGCTGCCATGCGCCGTCTGGACGACGAGGAAGATGATGAGGAGGATGAAGACGAGGAAGAGTCACAGTCCCCGCGGCCTTGTAGGAGAACCCGGAAACAACTCTTTCCCAACTCAAGTCAGCCAATGCCATCTCGGTCGCCGGAACTGCCCGATATAAAGCCTCTTATCAAGACGGCGCCGTCTTCCTTTTCGGAGGCTATCGACGCATGGCCTTCGACGCGAACGCGAAAGCGCAAGAGCTCGCCATTCACCCTTCCAGAAGGATCCCAAGTGATTTCGTTGTCGAGCCGGTCTAGCTCCCCGGTAGAGGAGTATATCGAGCTCTATGCCGAGGACGACATCGACGAGGACTACCAGGAGAAGAGCAGCAGCCTGCCCCACGGTCCGGGCTGGGTGCAGAAGAACAAGCCGCCCAGGGCCAACTCGAGGGCCAAGAGCATGCCGGCGGCGAGAGCGGGGCACAAGGCAGCGGGCGGCAGAAGGTCTATCCCGCCCAGCACGATGCCGGAGATGTCTAAGAAGACGCGGGGATCACGGAAGTCGTCGGCAGGATTGTGAGGATGCATTACAACGGCAGATATACAGGTGGGGTGGGGTTCACTCGGGGGAGTTGACGGGATTGTTCAATATTGCTAGTTTCCAGTTGCGCAACGTTTTGTTGACGCGCCGATACCCAGGCCCGAGAGGGTTAATTAGTGTTGAGCAGAGAAAGAATTTGCTTTTCTAGCTATGTAACTTCGTCCCTGGGCATCAGGTGATGTGGAAGCCGTGCTTGACTGACTGATCATATCGGGGGTAATGGGTGACAGTCTGTCTTGGCATGTTGCGTTCGATGCCCAGTCGCGCCAAGCAAGGTTGCACGATCCAGCTGCAGATGTTGCCATCTCGGAGGCCGGTGACCCAATTGCGGGAGTCAACTGCCCCTTCAACCCGCGAGCTATGAACGTCACCTACCTCATGCGGCAAGCAGCTGTACGCCGAGATGTTGCAGTGCCGTGCTTGGGAGGGACCTGCCACGGCGCGATGGTTGACGCGATGGCGGAGACCGTTCGCATCATTTGTTACCTAGCGATGTCTACGGTTGATAAATAGAGCAGGGACGGGCCGGTGCAATGTGTGATAGAGGAGCATCGACAAGCCGTCATCGAACAAACAATCACGGCGTTACACTAAAGATGCGTATCCTCGAAAGCCTGGCCCTGGGCTTGCTCCACGCAGGCCTCGCCTCGGCGCAGACAAAGTACGCAGACAACCAGGTCCCCGTGGTTCGGGACAGCGAGCTCGTGTCCGGGCTCTTCCCGGACGTGGACGGCGTCGAGCTGCTCTCGCCCGCGTTTGCGGACCCGGACTCGGTGCCCGCTGGGTGGGGAAACGGGACGTCCGGGCCTACGGACCAGGAGACGTTGGGTATGTAGAAAGTCCCGTAGCGTAGAGAGGCCTTTTACTGACAACAGCAACCCCTAGAAACCTTCCTCCGCGATCTGGCCGACAAGCACGACTGGCTGACGTACCACGAGCCCCCCTTCACATCCGAGGACGGCCGCTCGATTCCCTACGTCAACCTTTCCCTCGGGGACAGCAGCCCGAGGCTGCGCATATGGCTCCAGGG
Source organism: Colletotrichum musicola (assembly GCA_014235935.1). Taxonomy (NCBI): domain Eukaryota; kingdom Fungi; phylum Ascomycota; class Sordariomycetes; order Glomerellales; family Glomerellaceae; genus Colletotrichum; species Colletotrichum musicola. The sequence goes on along the minus strand of WIGM01000046.1, from coordinate 94,651 downwards.
CGGGGTGCACGGGAACGAGCCGGCGGGCGACCAGGCCGTCCTCGCGCTGCTGGCGAAATTCAGCACCAACGAGACGTGGACGGCTTCTGTCTTGTCGAGGGCCGATATCCTCGTCCTGCCGCGGTATAATCCGGACGGCGTGGCGTACTTCCAGCGCGAGCTCGCGTCCAACTACGACCCGAACCGGGACCACGTGCTCCTTCAGCGGCGACAGACAGAGGGCGTAAAGCGTCTGCTGTCGGCGTTCGATCCGCACATCTTTCTGGATGCGCACGAGTATACCGCGTCGCAGAAGCTCGGGGCAGGGGGCCAGTGGCTCAAGGCGCAGGACGTGCAGGTCTCGCACGTCAAGAATCCGAACATTCACCCGGATATCCGCGCGCTCGGGGAGGGCTTGTTCCTGCGCGCGATCCAGGACAGGGTGAAAGAGCATGGATTCCGGACCAGCGCGTATTTCACGGCGGCGTCGGGGAGCGATGTGCCCGTCCTGACGGAGCCGAGCTCGGTGTCGCGCGCGGGGCATAACTCGGCGGGGTTGTTGCAGAGCGTGTCGTTTTTGACGGAGACGAGGGGGATTCGGCTCGCGGACCAGCACTTCCGAAGGCGTGTTGCCGCGGGGCTGGTGGCCATCGAGGCCTTGGTTCAGACGGCTGTTGATCACGCGGAAGAGGTGTACGACACGATCGAGCGCGCGAGGGGGGAGTTTGCAAGGGGAGAGACGGGGGCCGTCATCGTGACGGACCGCGCGCGGACAACCAGCACGACGTGGGAATTTATTAATGCCCATAACGGGACCCTCGTCCGCGTCCCCGTGCGGTTCCAGAACAGCACGCCCCCGGCGCCGGAGCTCGTACGCCGCCGGCCGCGGGCGTACGTCTTCCCGCGCGCGTGGGACGGTGTGGCGGACAGGCTGCGCGTGCTCGGCGTGCGCGTCGACGAGCTCGAGGGGGAGTTTGCCGGGGAGGTTGAGGTGCTCACTGCGACGGCGGTGGAGCTTGCGGCGGCGAAGTATGAGGGTGTGGTGGAGGTTAGCGTCGCGACGGAGGCGAGCCGAAGGGTGGTCCGGGTCCCGCGCGGCGGGTTCTGGGTCGATGCGGCGCAGAAGAATGCCGCGTTTGCGTTTGTGGCGCTGGAGCCGGAGAACAGGGCCAGCTTTGCGCGATATAATGTGGTTGACCTTGAGGTTGGGGATGAGTATCCCGTGTACCGGGTGTTGGGGCCGGAGTAACCGGAAGACAGGTCCGGCCCGAGGGCCGGGGCCGGGGGCGGATCGAAAGAGAGTAACCTAGGGACCTGGAAAACATGGCTTTCGTATGCCGAAGGTGGTCAACTGAGTAACTCGTACACATGCACACATGGAAGCTTTGCGCCTGGTCTGCGTCGGGCGGACTTCACGGTCATGGAAACTCCCCGCCGAGATTCCGAGTGGACGAAATCTTTCCGGACGTCGAGCGAGCCATGCGTTGGGCGCGGATAGACGAGGCCGTATGGACCTGGTGCTTTGTTACCCATGAATAGCTGGTTGACCTGGCTTAGTTCAGTGACCTCGGCCGAGGGATCGGATCTGAAGCACGTCGCCTACAATGATACGGCGAAGCGACGCTGCGAAAGGCTTCAACGTCTCGGAGGCAATTCGATCCTGCTGGCGGTGGCGAGACTTTCGGGTGTTTTATCGCCGATCGGTTTTTTTTAACTTTATCTATGAGAATTTTCAAGTATTCCTGCATCAAGCGACGAGTTTCGCATCCAATCAGCCCTGATGGTCTAGCGGTATGATTCTCCCTTAGGGTTGTCAACAGGCGATCTAAAATGGGAGAGGTCCCAGGTTCGATCCCTGGTTAGGGCCTAACTCTTTTGCATTTCTGACCAAATGGCCATCGTTTTGTTGGTTGGGCGTTTAGGATGGCGAGGATGCTATTTTTGAGGTGATTCGAGGTTGGGGGCGGTGCGTATTGGCCGTGCCAACATGGTACATGCAGTTTCCCAACGCCGACATCTTTTCCTAGCAGCCTTGGAAAACTGTATTGAGAATAGCTTCTGAACATGAAAACTCTTCCTGGTAGACTTCAGGCTCTTGGGTTGCCGCCCTAGGCATCACTGAGTCGAAGACCTTGATAGAAGGCGAGGATGAGTGCGGCGGCCACAGCGGGACGGGCAGCAAGAACGACTGGCCGACATGCTCGCCTTGGTCACACACGGAAGGTGAAAAGTCACGCGGGAGGCTGTCGACCAGAAGCAAATCAGAACTACCGCCTCTCGAGGTTCCCCTGCTCTTGTTCCTTTTCCCTTCCTCAGACGACGTCGACGGGAATCAACATCTTCCATCCTACTGCTCCAGGCAATCAGCCAAAAACCGACATTGATTAAATCGAAAATAAGACGTAAAGCAAAGCCCTCATCATTCACAGCATGGACCCCGCAAGGTACGAGACCACAGTCGACGCGGTGGACGGCGTCGTCGTCGACCACGATCTGAAGCCGACAATCCGTCTAGATGCCCACACCGCGGCGCACAACTTCCTCCACACGCTGCGCTCGGCCCGCAAGGGCGACGAGGAGCTCCGGCGCAGGCTCAGGGGCTTCGTGGGGGCGGGGCCGTGCGGCGAGACGACGGCCGAGGTCATCCTCGGCAGCAAGTCCCGGACCGTCCTCCAGGGCAACACCTGCGGCGACACGGCCGGCGACATCTTCGTCGGGATCGTCAATAGGAGCGTCGCGCTCACGTGCGGGGTGTTTGAGGAGAAGAAGCACGCGGAGATGGCCACGGTCGTCGCCCTCGGGATGCTGGTCGTCGCCGCGCCTTGGGTGGTCGAGGCGTTGGGCTTCGGGCCTGTTGGGCCTAATCCGGGTGAGTGTTTCCCCTTGTTTCTTCCTTCTCTTACTGGATTCTTTTTTACTGATTCTTCGCGGGTAGGGACTTGGGCCGGCAAGTGGCAGGATAGATACAGCGAATACGTGCCGAAGGGCTCGCTCTTCACCTTCTTCAAACGCCTGGACATGGAGTGGACTTGAATCGTGGTTTCGGTATGATGGCTAGGAAGTATACGGGCTCGAATTTGGAGACCGGGAGGAAAACATTGCGTTACGGCTCATACAAGTATTTTCAAAGGAGTTGAGTTGGCTTGCTCTTTCGAGACTGTGCTGCTAGGAGCAGGCTTAGCTGGGTATTGATTGAGAGGAGACATGTGGAATGAAGCAAAAAAAGACACCTGAACCAATCGGAGGGCTTTTCATACAATCACTGTCTCAATCTCTTTGGGTTATCCTTCTCTCGCGGTGTTTTTGCACGTATGTTGTGGTCTTCGCTTTTGGCGGCTGGGGCAGAGGTGGACGAGGCACATCATGTAATGAGGGATCCCGCTGGCATAACAACTCAAACGAGTGAAATACGAGTGACGTCTTGCATGAAAACAAAAGCAAGCACGGCAGGATGCTCATATCCTAGTCAGGGCCGCCCAAGTCGGCCTGCGAGGCAGAGCACCAGTATTTGAGAACTGGGCGGCCTCCCGCATCCTCGCCTCGAGCCTTTCCAACAACAACCAAAACTTCGCACGGGGCCAATTTCAAGACCTCACCAACACAACTCCCATCAATCTCACAATCCAACACCAGAAAATACATCCAAGAAACGTGTCAACATGTGGTTGTTCGCCATTCCGGTATGTTCACTATCGTCAAACTCCTCGTGGATTACATTGATAAATCGGCCCACACAGCTCGTCAAGCTCACCTTGGGATGGGCGTTCAGCCTGTTCGGCTTCGGACCTCTCGGTCCCATCGCCGGTAAGCTAGCATTGCCCGTCGGAATACCTCCAAGCCTCCTGGCGGATACTTGACTGACGCGAATCGGGCACGCAGGCACTGCTGCTACGGCCTGGCAGGCTACCTACATGGGGTTCGTACCCGCGGGCGGACTGTTTGCCTTTCTGCAGAGTCTCGGGATGACTTTGTTCTGAGATCAAGACTCCGACCTTCTCAGGCGTGAGGAAAGATCTTGGGGGAAGTGCTTTCTGGGAGGGCGGCGGTTGATATCGGACGCGGAGCGTGTCGAGGGAAGTCCATCTCAGGCGTGGGGAAAGAGAAAGTGCGCATTAGAGTCAGAAAGAAATAGTTACGAATGATTCTGGCATTGTTCGAGACCCGTCCAGGCTTTGGATCCGCGTTGCTGGATGTCTCTGATTCTGCCCAGTGTGTTCTCTTACTCGCTCGAGGTTCTCGTTGAAATGACCAGACAAAGGCTCATGAGAACGTCGCTGTCTAAGTCAACGAGTTCACGTAGAACTGACCCTGTAGCCCAAAGGCTCATATGGATCCGGTGAAGTGGATAAATATCCTCCCAAGCTCCCGTATCAAATCTTGCCGCCATCAACCACAACCTCCAACCCATCAAAACCTCTCCCATCACCGTCCGAGGGTCACGAATAGCAGTATAAACGCTCTCAGTACTATATAACCCACCACCAGCACCGAGCAAACGTCAACCGAACACGCAACGGCCATGAACCCGCGGCGCTTCGTCGTCGGCCTCGGCCTGGGCCTGCTCTTCTGCTACCCGCTCGTCTATCGCCTCAACCGCCCTTCGAATCCCAAGCTCCAATCTCTCCTCCGCCTTTTTCTGTCGTCGTCCCGGCCCCTGGTGTAAGTCTCGTCTCTGCTGCTTTCCTTTTGTTTTCTTCGGGGACGGAAGAAGGAACTCTCTGTCTGACGCAGGTTTTTATAGGTACGTCGTCTCCTGCCACGTCAACACTCGATTGCTTTCGGTGCGCATCATTTTTTGTGTTCTGCGTTAGGTGGGCGTTTGGGTTATGGGAGTGAGGATAATACGCTCGTGAGGAACATGTGGTAGTCGCCGGGGTTGGGGGGCTCGGCCGATTTGAAGATTCTTGCTCGGGATGGTGCGGCCTTTCCGTATCTTGGATTATTTTTCGAAAAAATAGAAATCGTTTTCTGGCTCTGGAGCTGCGGGATAAAGACGGCGGTGTTCGTTACGAAACGGGCAGGGTGTGTGTGCACTGGTAATGCCAGGATCAACGGCGACGATCGTGACGGGTATCCTGCGCAGCGTTGAGAGGAGATCTGGGCGTATGCACTCGCTATAGACGCCAAGGCGGAGAAAGGCCCAGGGAGAGAGGGGTATCATCAGAGGGGTACTCGTTTCGCTGAATACAGTCATGAAAATTAGGACCGCGGCCAAGACTGCGAGCGCAGCAGCATCGACCGTCAGACACGGGTAGACACAGCAGGAAACAGACAGCGTCCCGCTGAGAACATCACCATGTCCCCCAATGGCCACGAAACGTCCTCCCCGCTTTTCGGTGATGTACAGTAATGTATCATTATCAGCTTTTTCCTAAGACCTCGAACGCCTGTAATAGTAACCCTCCAACACGGAACCAATGCACTCGGGGGAGCGGGAGCGGGGCGGCTCCTAGTCCGCCTCCGCGGAGATGCCGGTGAACGCCTCCTCCTTGTCGCCCTCGGCCGCGCCGCCCTCGGGCTCCGGGGCCGTCGTGTTCCACACGTCCTGCCGCAGCGCCTTTTCCTCCTCGTCCTCGACGACGCTGAACTTGGTCACGCTGAACTCGGGCATGCGGCGGCGCTCCTTGCTGAGGATGCCGCCGCTCTTGCCCGCCCTGCGCCGGCGCTCCTGCTCGGCGTCGCGCTCGACGGCCGCCCGCTCGCCCGCGGCGCCGAGCATGGTGCCCTCGAGGCTGAGGTAGCCGTGGTCGCCGCTGACGCCGACGTCGAAGGCCTTGATGCGGAACCGGACGCGGCCCTTGACCTTCTCGCCGTCGCCGCCGACCCAGAAGCCCGTCGTGTGGATCTGGCGCACGGCGCCGTGCTCGTCGTCGGCCGCCTTGGCCTCGGCGTCGGCCTCGTTGGCTTCGGCTGCCTCCTCGCCCTCGGCGAAGGGGTCCTCGACGTACTCGGCCGCCTCGGCGGAGCCGGCGTGCACCCAGCGCCACTCCGGGGGAAGGCGGGCGGACTCGATGCTGGCGTTGAACTTGCCCCAGCAGACGACGCCGATGTGGCCCTCGTTCTCGAGGTTGATGCTGCCCTCCATCCAGGCGCCGCGGCGGGGGACGAAGAGGTCGGCGTCGAAGGTGACGTAGCCGAAGCCGACGGCGTACTCGTCGACGGAGACGAGGTCGCAGCGCTCGCCGTCCGAGGTGGCTGCGCCGCGGCGGCCGGGCTGCTCCGAGAGGGCGACGTTGCGGAAGGCGAGGAGGACGCCCTTGAGCTCCGGGACGTAGCGGTTGACGAGGGGCTCGAGGTGCTGCTCTGCGGCGGCGGTGCAGGGCGTGTCCCAGCCCGCCGGGTAGATGGGGAGGTATAGTGAGACGGTCTGGGTGTAGAAGGGGAACTGGGGCTTGGAGGGCGCGTCGGGGGGCTGGTGGACTCGGGATGTGGATTTCGTCTTGACGGGGGAGTCGACGTCCATGGCGTCCGCGTCCGCCTCCTCGTCCTCGTTCTCGTCATCGGCGGTGGCCGTTGTCGGCTCGGGAGAGGGGGAGGGAGACGGGGGGGCCTTGGCCTTCTTGCTCTTCTTCTTCTCCTTCTTTTGGGTCGCGGGCTCGGCGTCGTCCTCGGCGGCGGGTTCCTCGGGGCCTTGCGACTTGCGCTTCTTCTTCTTTTCCTTCTTCTCCTTGGGCTGCTCGGCGTCTGATGCGACTGCGTCGGCGTCGGCGTCGCCTATCGACTTCCTGCTCTTGTCCTTCTTGTGTTTCCGCTTCTTCTCGGGCGACGGCTCGCCGTTGGCGCTGGCGCTGGCGCTGGCCAGGTCGGCGTGGGAGAGGTCCTGGGAGCCGGCGGGACTGATCTCGTCGTCGTTGTTCTCGTCGTCGTGGGTGTTGGACACGACGCTCTTGGAGCGCTTGTGCCTGCGCTCCTCGCCCTCGGCGTCCTCCTCGCGCGAGCGCTTCTTCTCCTTCTTGTCCTTCTTGCTCCGCTTCTCCTTGTGCCCGCCGGGCGCGGGGGAGTCAATTGCCGCCATGGCTGCTCGGACAGGGACCAGTTACTCGGAAAAGGGCGTTCGTTGGCTGTATAATTCGACGCGTTATGTGTGTGCAGTTATGTTCGGCCGGCGGGTCGCGAAGGACGCTGGTTCCCGATTTTTTTTTTCAGAAAATAAAAAAAGATTGTCTTCGCTCTCGGGCCAAAAAAAATTTCGAGGGAAAGTTCACCGATCGGTGGTGGGGTCGGCCGTCTCCCGTGCTGGGGGTGCCTTCCAGCCTCTCAGACAACACCGTCCGCTAGGGAGTGGGACCGCAGGCTGGCGAGTACGTACCGATTGGCACCTTGACCGCCTGCCTGAACGGAACTGGTGGTTCAATGTCACTGAGCGGTACGTACTCAGTAGGCAGGAAAGCACTGAACCGTCTTAATCTCAGGCACCTCTATTACGGAGCTCGGGGTGCTGAAGCTGCTGCTGGAGCTCCCTGGCAAGGTGTGGAGGGGTCCGGTGTTTCCAACACCTTATTTTGCCTTCATACCTCCCTATACCTATTCAATTGAATAGTTACTTATTACAACTTTCCCCTTGATTATCGACTTCAGACGGTCAGAATTGGCCAACCACGCGTGGGGTTCCGTTGGGTTGGTCTTCGCCGCTCGCATCCAGGTTCCCCTCTTGCCCCTCCTCCACCTTCCACGCACGTCTAAAATGGCGTCAGTTCCCGAGGGGTCGGAGCTCCCCTCAACTTACAAATGCAAGTGCAGTTTCAGCGGGGTGACTGTGACAAGCCGTTATCGCTCGAGCTCCAGATGGGAATGTCGGTATAAGAGGCCAATCACCCAAGCATATCTGTACCAGAATCTTGGCAGCCCGTTATTCTGCCTGGCTCCAATCTCGTTATCGGAAACATCTCGTGATACCCCTCTTCCAGTGTCCCAATATCAACACCACATCCCGACACCATGTCGTTCAAGCCTTCCAAGATTATCGTCTTCGGCGCCACGGGCAACATCGGCCTCTTCATCGTCGAGGCCCTGCTGGACGCCAAGCCCGCATTTGACCAGATCACCATCTTCACCTCGCCTTCCACCGTCGAGAAGAAGGCAGAGCTGCTGGACGGCTGGAAGAAGAAGGGGGCCAAGGTCATCAGCGGCAACCTCGACAACGACGATGAGGTCAAGGCGGCTTATCAGGACGCCGACACCGTCATCTCCGCGCTCGGGAGGAACGTGATCGACAAGCAGATCGACCTCATCAAGCTGGCCGAGGGCACCGACTCCGTCAAGTGGTTCTTCCCGTCCGAGTACGGCACGGACATCGAGTACGGCCCTGAGAGCGCCGGCGAGAAGCCTCACCAGGCCAAGCTCAAGGTCCGCAAGTACATCCGCGAGAACATCAAGCGCCTCAAGTACACCTTCCTAGTGACCGGCCCCTACGTCGACATGTACCTGACGCTGGCCCCGATGGCGAAGGAGGCCGGCGGCTTCGACGTGAAGGCCAAGAGGGCCGTGCTCGTGGAGGACGGCGAGGGCAAGGTCGGCCTGATCACCATGAAGGAGTGAGTTGTCACGCAAACCCCCTCCCTTGCATTCTTTTAACTGACCTCCCTCCAGTGTCGGCAAGACGCTCGTCGCCTCCCTTCGCCACCCCGACGCGTCCTTCAACAAGGCCCTCAAGGTCCAGTCGTTCGTCGCGACGCCCAAGCAGATCCTGGCCGAGTTCGAGAAGCAGACGGGCGCCAAGTGGGAGGTCTCGTACTCGCCGCTGCAGACGCTCAGGGAGGCCGAGAAGAAGGCGTGGGCTGATGGCGTCCCCTTCGCGACCATCTTCACCCTGCGGCGCATCTGGGCCGAGGGCGGCACCCTGTACGACAAGACGGACAACGAGAGCATCGGCGTCGGGCCCAAGGACGTCGAGACCCTGGAGATTGCCGTCCAACGGGCGCTGGGGAAGACGCAGTAACGGTCGAGTAGGTAATAGCGTGTTCGGAGACAAATCAAAGACTTGCCGAGTCACATCATGTCAGTCTGTCTCTCTTGCTCAGTGAAAGCGATGTCTTGATCATCACCGAAGTGACCACGCCTCAAATTTTAATGTCTGCAACCTTGAGACGTGATGTATCTTTGGCCAAATGCTAGGCAAATACCTAGGTACCTCGATTGGAAGCTATGTACTGTGTACCTAGGACCCTGATGTCCCAATGGCTGAAGACCCTGAACTTTGAAAGTGTAGGTACCTGAGCTGCTGTGAACTAAGGATTCCCTAGGTCAATCATGCGCTAAGGAAGCGCCCCCAGCTGCGCGGCGTGGGCGCTGATCGCCCGCGGGCCCCCGCTTGCGGAACCTGGAACGTGGAGAGCGCTCAGGTACCCCGACACGCGTAACAGCGATGTGTGAGCTGTGCAGGTCCACTGGGCGGGCATGTGGGCAGCTGTCACGGGTTGCCGGGCGGAGATAGGTTCCCCAGATTCGGTGTCGCTTGCTCGTCCCGACTTTCCTTATCCCTCTTATCCCTCCCCTCTGCCGGAGCTCGACCAAAGAAAGCTTCCTCTCCCTCTTTCACGCAACCTTCGACTTGGGTTTTTGGGGACGATAGCAAACAACCACGAAAAAGCTTTTCAAGATGGCGCCGTCGGGTCTTCGCCAGTGCGTGCGAGATGTCTCCCTCTACCTCCTCGTCTTGATCGCCGTCTCGACGCTGGGCCCCCTGCAGTTCGGCTTCCACTTGGTACGTGTCGAACAAACACCCTCATCTCTTGCCTCGATCCCTTGCACCACACGACGCAAGCTAACCATTCGTTTTTCAGGCCGAACTGAACGCGCCCCAAGATGTCCTCACCTGCCGCAAGAAGTCGATCCAGGCCAAGACCACCCTACTAAAATGGGTTCACTCCAAGTCGCCCGACACCGAGAGCTGGCTCCCCGACTGCATCCCCATGTCCGACGCCGTCTTCGCGACCGTCTCCTCCATCTTCACCGTCGGCGGCCTGATCGGAGCCCTCTGCGCGGGTCCCTTCTCCTCCAAGCGCGGCCGCCGCCCGGCGATGCGGGTCACGGCCATCTTCTACATCATCGGGGCCGTCATCGAGACCGTCGCGGGAGGAGCCCCCGCCCTGGCCGTCGGTCGCCTCCTGACCGGCGCCGCGGCGGGTGCATCGACCGTGATCGTGCCGCTGTACATCAGCGAGATCGCCCCGCCCAAGGAGCGCGGCCTTTTCGGCGCCATGACGCAGGTTTCCATCAACGTGGGCATCCTGGTCGTGCAGACGCTGGGCTACTTCCTCAGCTACGGAAAGGCGTGGCGATGGATCCTGGCCGCGGGCGTCTTCATCGCGCTGGGCCAGGCGTCGGGTCTTCTGCTTGTCCCCGAGAGCCCGGCTTGGCTGGCTGCTAACGGCGACGCTCCCAAGGCCCGCCGCACTCTGCAGCGGATACGCGGCAAGGACTTTGACATCAAGGAGGAGGTCGAGGCTTGGGACGCCAACGACGCCGTCGCCGAGTCGGAAGGCCTCCTGTCCCAGAGCGAGGCCACGCCTCCTACATCTCCCGGCCTCCCCAAGAAGGGCTCGCCTGTCCACCTCGGCTTCTTCGAGGTGGTCAAGGAGCCTCTCTACAGACCCGCCATCGCTGCCGTCGTAGGCATCATGTTCGCGCAGCAGCTGTGCGGCATCAACTCGATCATCATGTACTCCGTGTCCCTCCTGACGGACCTGCTGCCCGTCAACTCCGCCCTGCTCACGATCCTGATCTCCGTCGTCAACCTCTTCACGACGGCCGCCTGCTCCCCGCTCCCCGACAAGCTCGGGAGGAAGAGGTGCATCCTGATCTCCATCATCGGCCAGGGCACCAGCTCCCTGATCCTCGCGCTCTCGATCAAGTTCGGCGTCAAGGTCCTGTCGGCCGTGTCCGTCGTGTCGTTCGTGGCCTTCTTCGCCGTCGGCCTCGGGCCCGTGCCGTTCATCCTCGCCTCGGAGCTCGTCGGCCAGGAGGCCGTCGGCGCCACCCAGTCCTGGTCCCTCGCCGCCAACTACGTCGCGACGTTCCTGGTCGCGCAGTTCTTCCCCATCGTGAACAACCTGCTGAACCAGCTGCTGGGCGGCGCCGGCTGGGTGTACTTCTTGTTCGCGGGCTTTGCGCTGCTGTTCGCCCTGTTTGTCTCCGTCAAGGTACCCGAGACCAAAGGAAAGAGGGATGCGGACGAAGTTTGGGGACGGACCCGGCGTTTGGACTAGACGTTATTTGGGAGCTGGAAACTTACGCGGCCATTGGTTATTGTCTCTGTTTCAGATGGGCAAATAAGAAAGGGGGGACTCTTATTCCACAGTCCCTATCTCGCATCGCTTCTAGCTATGTTAGCCAATCTACTGGTGTCTGCACAGTTCGTACTTGCTATTTGTCCTTATTACTTTGGATCGTGCCTTTTGCTCATGTTTCCCATCGTCAATTCTGTCTGCCATCGTCACTTCTGTCAGTCAGTGCTTCTATCAACCAAGGCTTCTTTTGGTCATCACTTATATTAACCATCACTTCTGTACAACATCGCCACTTCTACTAACGACTGCTTTTGTCCGCCATCACTTCCCTTGAACATTACAACCGTCAGTCATCGTCGCTTCTATCCGCCGTTGTCGTACTGTATCAAGGGGATGTGAGATGCTCAACCTGGGGGGCGTGGAATATCAGAACTCATGAAAGGAAAAGGCGCGGTCAGATTCTTCCATGGGTTATTGCCTTAAATTGCTCAAGATCGGAATAATCTTCTGCTCCTGATCGTCTGCTCGAGTTGCATAATGCCAGCCTTGACGCCGTCCACAATGAAGACCCGGTTTCCCAGCTCCTCGCCGTAGAGATCGACGGCAGAGGCGCGGATAATGTCTTCTAGGCCGGCCATGCCCGCACAGCCCATGACAACGCAACCAACATCTCCCTTGCTGAGAAGCTCCCTGGTCGCCTCCTCCAGCTTCGCCTTGACCTCCGACGGGCTGACGTGGTGGAAGTCGCCCGCGTCCAGGCCCGTCGACACGACGCCCGCAAACTTCGCGCTGTCCTCCGCCCCCTCGGCCTGGCCGAGGTAGTGCCTCACGCCGTCGGCGAGGTGCTCCTCCCAGAACTTGCCTGTGGTGACGATGCCCCACTTATTCACGTGGAAGCGGTCTGACGATTGAAGCAAGAGCGACATCGCGGTGAGGATGCTTGCCTCGAAGATACCGGTGACTGGCGGCTCTGGGGCTTCGCGCCACCTTTCGTCATGCCACTCCGCATAAGCGTTGACAAGGTTGTGGACGCTGTAGCAGGCGACGAGCACGCCGTCGTAGTCTGGGGGCGAGGGACCCTTCGGGAGGTTTCGAAGCACGACATCGGTGCTCATTCTGATGTCGTTGTCGTCGTTGATGCTTGCCGGGCTCTCGGCCGGCGCCGTGTAAGTGTGAATCTCGAGGGACTAGAGATCGCCGAGAAAAACAAGCACCCCGCAAATCAGCCTATGGTGTCCCTCTTCTTCAAATTACGGCGAACAACGAATATCGTGGCCCCATGTGCGTGTGAATGTGTTTCTTCAGCTCTGACTTACATCGTGCAAGGGCATTCCCTGGATGGCCCTCTCCATGCCCCTCGTCATATCTTGGGAGGAGTTGGGGTTGATCACGAGGATCTTGATGTTCCGTCTGAGAAGCCGGGTAGTCATGGTTGCTGATGGATGCGTGTGAAGAAGAGAAGATGTCGAGATGGCGAATGCACCAAGTATGAAAAGACCAACAGGAAAAAAACAAACCTCTACCTAGGTAGGCAGGTACGGCCTTACAGCTCTCCTTCCTCCCATCGCCGACTCGGCGCTGCAGACAGCAAAGTGGGGACTGTGCCGTCAATGTGGAGCTTGCCGGTCCGGTCACGCTGTCAGTGGAAGGCAGTGACGACCTTCCGCGGGTACAGACAGGCAGCTCCCGCCAGCGGTGGCTGCGGGGTATCACGTGATGCGAATTGCTCAGCCACCGCTGTTTGACGATCCAGTTGCAGGACAGCTGGTCGGGGAGGCAGCGAACCCAACCGAACCCCACTATCGACGACGCAGACGTAACAGCTTCCCGGGTGCTCTCCCAACCCAACCACACCTTCTTCCCCCAACCCCCGACGGAAGCTCAATCTCTCAGCCCTGCAGCTTCAGTGTTCACAATGGCAGCTGAGGCCCCCATCGGTAAGACGCAATTCCTCCCCGGATTCCGCATGGCAGCTTCAAGTGTCGTCACTGCCGTTACCGCCGTTTCGGCCGGATGACGACGATGACGACTGGGCGAACCGTTGGTGCTCGGGAGAGAAAGTTGGCTGACTCGAGATCCTTCCACCCATCACAGTCCTCGACGGAGGAACCGGTTTCCTCAAGGTCGGCTACGCGGCGCAGAACTTCCCCGAATTCCAATACCCATCCATCGTCGGCCGACCGATCCTGAGAACGGAGGAGCAGGGCGACAGCAATGACATGGTCATCAAGGACATCATGTGCGGTGACGAGGCCGCCGCCGCCCGCACCATGCTCCAGATCAGCTACCCGATGGAGAACGGCATCGTCAAGAAGTGGGACGACATGCAGCACCTCTGGGACTACACCTTCTTCGAGAAGATGAAGGTCGACCCCCGCGGCCGCAAGATCCTGCTGACGGAGCCGCCGATGAACCCGCTGCGGAACCGCGAGCAGATGTGCGAGGTCATGTTCGACCGCTACGGCTTCGGCGGTGTCTACGTCGCGATTCAGGCTGTGCTGGCGCTCTACGCCCAAGGTATGTCACCGTCACCCTCCAATGGTCGAGGCGAACACAGATAGATGTGTGCGCGCGAGATGGACAAACTGACACTGGCCTCGCAGGTCTGAGTTCGGGTGTCGTCGTCGACTCGGGAGACGGCGTGACCCACATCGTCCCGGTGTACGAGTCGGTGGTCCTGAACCACCTCACGCGCAGACTGGACGTCGCCGGCCGAGACGTGACGCGCAACCTCATCGCGCTGCTGCTGCGCCGCGGCTACCCGCTCAACCGAACGGCCGACTTCGAGACGGTCCGTCAGATCAAGGAGAAGCTCTGCTACGTGTCGTACGACCTCGAGCTGGACAAGCGCCTGAGCGAGGACACGACGGTGCTGGTGGAGAGCTACACGTTACCCGACGGCCGGACGATCCGGGTGGGCAGCGAGCGGTTCGAGGCGCCCGAGTGCCTGTTCCAGCCGCACCTCGTGGACTGCGAGCAGCCGGGCATCGCCGAGTTCCTATTCAACACGATCCAGGCGGCGGACGTGGACGTGCGGTCGTCGCTGTACAAGGCGATCGTGCTCTCCGGAGGCAGCAGCATGTACCCGGGCCTGCCGTCGCGCCTGGAGAAGGAGCTCAAGCAGCTGTGGCTGACGCGGGTGCTGGGCGGCGACCCGGAAAGACTAAGCAAGTTCAAGGTCCGGATAGAGGACCCGCCGCGCCGGAGACACATGGTGTTTCTGGGAGGCGCGGTGCTGGCCAACATCATGGCGGACAAGGAGAGCATGTGGGTGACCAAGGAGGAGTGGGACGAGCAGGGTTCGCGGGTGCTCGAGAAGTTGGGCCCGCGATGAGGCGGCTCATTAATTCCTCGTTTTTCACGAAAGAAGCCTACGATGATCTTGATCTCTTGTTGTTGTCGTCGTTGGTAGAGTGGCATGCATGCGACGGGTTATTAGAGCCTTTTTGTTTCTTGACGAAAAAGTTGATGAAGTCTTTCCGCATCTTGAAGAGCTCGTTACTATCAAGAGCTAGCTCCCATCTGTCTACCTTGTGAAATCGTTCGTGTGTGAGGTCGTAGCTTGCATGGTGATGCATTATGTAAGGAAACAACCTTTCAGAGGACATAGCTTCTGTTGAGAGCCCTGGCGCCAACACGGTGTGCTCGGTTCCTAACTTGGCACTGTACCTCCCCTCCTGCATTGGGGCAGGGGCAGAGGGGGGCGTACCTACCTGAGCTGCTGGTGAGGTAAGGTATTAGGTAGCCAGCCGGCCGTTGCTTCCCTCTCTGTCGTCCCCGGGTGAAACGTCACTTCAACTCACTCCTTCCCTCGCCGATATTCATTCACTCGCTGCTTCAATTCATCGACTGCCTCGTCTCTCTCGCTCAATCTCTTCGTCGTCATCTGATTTCGTTCTTGGACGCGCGATCGCATCTCCATCTGAATGCGACTCTATCTCCCCCCCTGCGCTTCTCCGCACTTCGTATCATCATCAGCCCCGTGATCGCGCACAGTAAACACCGAAACCAGACCCAGAAGGTCATTCCCCGCGACGCCGATCATCGCATAGCACACGGAACGTCAACAACAGGCAGACAATCAACAGGTCGTAGACCTCGACTCCGCAGGGTGATACTTATACCTCGCCTCCAAAAATACACCACAGGCCCGCGTCAAGGATCTCATCCGGCCCAGATACCCGCGCGCGCCCTTGCCGCGCCGCATTCGCCGCCGCAGCGGGATTTCCGGCCGAAGGTGCCTAACAAATCGTGCGCCTGGTGGCACGCGCGCGCATATCCTCTGATCTCTCTAGAGGGGCTACTCATCTTCCTCCTTTCTCTCACTCACGCCAGGCACACGCTGCCCAGGATACGCCCCGCGCTCGCGTGAGCCCGCGTAGGTTTGTCCTATCACCAGGTCCCGGCAAAGAACTACTGCCCGTTGCAACTTAACACCCGTTGCTTTTTGCCGTGGTACTTCTCCAACGGCTTATTCCGCAGAGAGAGTTCCTGGTTCCGACAATATAGCTGTGGTTAGTTTTCGGGCACAACTTCCGGTCTACTGCGGGCCAGAAACATACTACCTTCCTACACGCAAGGTGGTCGGTCGGTCACTCTTCGCTCGGCCCTACGAGATATTGCACCACGCACCCCCCCCACTTTCCCATCTCGGGTTCACGCGCACGAGGCTGATCCCTGGCCCTGGCCTGGACTGGACCGGACTGGACTGACAAGTTGACGCTGCCAAGAGGCGAACCTAACTGAGAACCTGACTTTCTGTTTGACAACCAGCTGGTGCTACCTTGATATACAACACCTGCCTTTGCCTTTGGCCTTGGCTTTACTCTTTTGGCGACTCGGAACTTCGGCCTGCTTTTCCTGTCTGTCCCGGATTCAGGATTTCGCCGAACAATATCCACCCCGAGGAGCAACTAGGGGCCTGTGTCTCCATTTCGCCACGGCTCGGTCGTTCTTCGCGACAAGACCGCGCGTTAGCATCGGTCCAGGTTCCTGGGACAGTCCCATTCTATTTTAGCCTCCGAACCGGGGCTGGCCGGAGACCGCAGTTACAGCCTCTGGCTTACTATTGCACCACTGGACTCTGGGCCGCCGATCCCGAAATTGGGGCAGGAGACAACCTCGGACAAGAGTTCAGTAAGAGAGACAATCAGAAGATATCCAGGTTGGACAGTTGGGGAAAACCGGGCCGGCTGGGAACTGGGCTTTACCAAACCACCGGAACTTGGACGGAACCGCGGTTTTACGGACCACCAAAGCACTAGAAGGAGACGACTTTCGTTCCCGTGCCGTCTGATCGGATGATGAGCTTGACAAACCCGTCATCCGCGGCCTCTGGGCCCGGCTCGGTGCGGACGGGCACGCTTAAGAGGAGTGTCCAGGCGGCGTTTGAAGGTGAGTTTTGATGTTTGCTTCCGAACGGCTCGGCGTTTTTACTACACCACATTTGCACCATGATATATCCTTACCTGCAAGCGGGAGCCGCCATGGCGTGGTCCGTCTCCCCTCTCTCTCCGCCTTCCCCTCCTCTGTAACCATGTATGGTGCATCCCCGATTTTTGGGTCATCTTCCCTGACTCGGGTTGATGTCAATGTGTTTTTGGGGGGCGCCTGGACTCTGCTGCGTCGTGTCAAGCGACACAAGGCATGCAGCAAGCAACACAACACAGCGAGTGGAGTGGCAGTTGTTCATCATGATCCCGAGTACGGGATGGGATGTTGGTGAAGATGTACGGACAAGATAGTTCCATCCGTTACATCTATCACTAATCACGCCCCCCATGCTGCGCTACTGTACTGTCCTGTCCGCCTGCTCGGAGGCCGGATCCTCCCCCATTCGTTTTCGTTTCTTTTAAGTGAAAACTGTTTATCCACATTTTCTCCTCTTGTCGATCCCCCCTCGGCTGTATCGAATCGTATCTCGTCTGTATGCAACCCACCCTTCCACAAATGGAAATGCTGCACACTGCACACCGTACACATGGACACACATACACGAACCATCATTGCGTCTGCTGCTGCTATTGCTGCTGCCGCTGAACCACACCACAACACAGTGGGTGGCCACTACTGCAGTACACACTAAGGCCGTGGGGTTGGTTGAACTGAAGCTGAAGACAACCTACCTGGAAGCCCCATGGCGTCTCGGGAATCGGATTCATCCTCCATCGCCGGGGTGGTTTTCTTCCCTCGCTTGGCCTTCTTTCCAGGCTGCATATCCCGCCATGGGCCCTCCACTAAGCGGCCCTGAATCCCCGAATTTCTGCCCGCCGACGCCGCTAAGCGGCCTGACACTGACACCGTCGGCCTCCTTTCCCATCAAATCACCTGTGCCTCACACACACCCCTTCACATCGTCGAAACCCCCCCAGCTTGCTTGCATTGCATCCTATCGCAACCCAAGTCCCTTCCTACCACACCCACCCTGCCGGGAATTCCGCCTACGACCTGACCTACAACTACTAGCATCTCTCTCTGGCTCATCCTGTCATTGGGGGCTGTTGCAATCTCCATTGCTGGGTTGCGTTGGCGTCTTGTCCTGCTGATTACTTTTTTTTTTTTTTGGTTCTTTGCCTTTGAGGTCTTCTGTTTCTCCACTACACCCTTTTTTCTTGATTTTTTAAAAATTCATTATTTCCACCCCTTTTGCATATCTCACGCAGCACATACACCCATCCTCCACACTTTCACAAATACACCGCTCAGGCGCAAGAGCGGGAGGCACCGGGCTCGCACCTATTACAGCAGTCTTCCCAGCTGTGTGTTTCGGCGGGTGGCAGGCTGCTGCGACTGCTGCTAGTACTTGCTACTGCATTCTTCCGCTACCGCCGCCTCCTCCGCCGCCGCCTCCGCTGTGCCCTTTTTGCCTGGGGCTGCTGCTCCTTAAAGCTTAGAGGCGCGCCCACCCCGCGAATCTCCAGCCCGTTCATTGCCTCATTCAGCCCCCCAGTCCCGAGGCCTGGACCGTGGTAGATGGGCGGTGTGAGCTTGCGACTTTCGTTTGCCTGCTTGAGCCTTGAGCCTTGAGAGGTGTCTTTGCCTTGCCTTGCCTTACCTCGCCTTACCTCACCTCGCCTCTGCCCCCGGCCCGCCTCTCACTTGACCCTGTCGCATCTCTCACCTGTGATTGCTCGCCTCTCATATCAGCTGTCGTGTTGCTTTGAGAGAGTCTCACGTCACCTCTTCTTTCGTCTGGCAAGAGGAGAAGACTGTGGAAAGGACATGAGTCGTCGGTAGAGCGAGTGCATATCGTGTCTTAAATCTCTATCTCATTTTCTTTTCACCCATTCTCAACATATCTTCTGTCTATCCGTTCCGTAAACCACCTGCGTACGCCTATCCTTAAATATGTGGAGGGGCATTGGATACGGCGGCCTGCACAGTCACAGCTCCTGTATTTGACTTCCCCTTCCTCCCCTGACCTCACCTAGAGCCCAAACTCTCCACTTGACCCTCATATGAGACCTCACTGACCCGGCATCTTCCACCACAGACCCGGCAGACCGCGGCACCGGCCACATCAACTACCAGCCCAAGGTCCGCGTCATTGAGCGCTACAAGGTCGTCGGCTTCATCAGCTCCGGAACCTATGGCCGCGTCTATAAAGCCCTCGGCCGTCAAGGCCAGCCCGGCGAGTTCGCCATCAAGAAGTTCAAGCCCGACAAGGAGGGCGAGCAGGTTTCTTACACGGGCATCTCGCAGTCCGCCATTCGTGAGATGTCGCTGTGCAGTGAGCTGAGGCACGCCAACGTCATCAAGCTTGTCGAGATCATCCTCGAGGACAAGTGCATCTTCATGGTCTTCGAATACGCCGAGCACGACCTGCTGCAGATCATCCACCACCACACCCAGAACCCGCGCCACCCCATCCCGCCCCAGACCGTCAAGAGCATCATGTTCCAGCTCCTGAACGGCTGCCAGTACCTGCACGCCAACTGGGTGCTGCACCGCGATCTCAAGCCCGCCAACATCATGGTCACCTCGGCCGGCGAGGTCAAGATCGGCGATCTCGGATTAGCCCGCCGCTTCGATAAGCCTCTGCATTCGCTGTTCAGCGGCGACAAGGTCGTGGTAACTATCTGGTACCGCGCCCCGGAGCTTATCCTCGGCTCGAGGCATTACACCCCGGCCATCGACATGTGGGCCGTGGGCTGCATCTTCGCGGAGCTGCTCTCGCTGCGGCCGATTTTTAAGGGCGAGGAGGCCAAGATGGACAGTAAGAAGACGGTGCCCTTCCAGCGCAACCAGATGCAGAAGATCGTCGACATCATGGGACTGCCTACCAAGGAGCGCTGGCCCCTTTTGACCGCCATGCCCGAGTACAGCCAGCTCGCGACGCTGCAGCCGCCGATGAACCACCCGCATCACCACCCTCACCACCGCGGTCACCACGGCCATCATCATCAGCACCACCACCAGCCGCCGCCGCCGCCCGGCGGTTCGAACCTGGAAAAGTGGTATTACACCACCATCTCACAAGGTGCTTCGAGCAACGCGACCTCTGCGGCAGGGAGCGGGACGCCGCTGGCGAGTCTGGGCGCAGAGGGGTACAAACTCCTGGCTAGCTTGCTCGAGTACGACCCCGTGGAGCGGTTGACCGCGGCGAAGGCGCTGCAGCACCCGTTCTTTTCGACCGGCGACCGGCTGAATGCGCACTGCTTCGAGGGGCTTAAGAACGAGTACCCGCACCGCAGGGTCAGCCAGGACGACAACGATATTAGGACGAGTAGTCTGCCTGGCACCAAGAGGAGCGGGTTGCCTGACGATTCGCTTGCGAGGCCGTCCAAGAGGATGAAGGAGGTCTAGGCGGTCGCCGGGAAACTGCCTGCCTTTGGCGCGTGGGTGCTTCGGAAGTTAGGGGCCCGGCTATGGGGCTTAGTTGGCGTGGGGTTTCGCGCCGTTGGGAGAGTCTTCGCCCCTGGGAGGAGGGTGTCACACGCCGTCTGGAGGATATTCGCGATCGGGTTAAGGGGGTTACTGTGATTGAAACTATACCATGGGCGTGTACTACTATCATCATTGCATGCATTAGACAGCGGAGTAAGAACGGCATAATTCTTTTTCGATGCATGCGTTCCGTGGTGTTTCGGATCTGCTATTTCCCTTGCACGATGTTGGCATTGATGGAGATGGCCTACCATTTCTGCGTTGTAGAGGGTTTTTTTGGGGAAGTAGACACCGCGCCTGTAGAAACTTGAGGCGTTGAGCTGTTGAGAAGGTGCGGGTATTTGGTCTTGCGTGATGCTTCGTGGCTTGGTGGAGACTTCTACTCGCCAGGCGTCGGCTTCTTCTGAGCACCCCTGAGATGATGATGATTTGTCGAGAAGTATGAGAAAGCGGATGCATCGGCAGCGAATGCCAGCACTCCGAGGCGTGCGAAAAAAATGGTCCGGGGAGAAACGAAACAGCGTCCTTGCTGGCTGGATACAGACTTTGTGACCTTGCCGAGGGGAAGAAGGGAATGAGTATGGGGAACCCTGGGGGTTTCTGAGGATCATCTTTGATCTGCTGGGGTTGAGGCCGACTTGGTTCGGAAGAGCATGTGTTGACGCCCTTCCCGCCTGGAGTGGATGAGAGCAAGATCGATAGAGGCGCGATGGGATGGGGGAGGATGCCGGCTGAGACGGACGGAGTGCCGTAGATGGGACGTCCGGGGCGGCAGGTTCACGGCGGTCGGATTCAGACATGGATTCAAACCCCGAGTTTTAAATCAAAAGTACGCACCCGAGCCCTCAAATATTAAATTAAGATGCTCCCCCTCGGGCCGGGTGCGATACATCTAGGCGTCGTCAAGCAGTCCCAGCACGGGTTCGCCGGCGATCGAGTTACGAGAACCCGGAGCTCATGATACCTCCGAGTGAAGTTGGATGCTGCTGGCAGCGACCACCGTGGGAGAGGGTGGTTAGGTATCAAGTCTTGTCTCTCCTCGTGCGTCCATTTCAGGTAGCGAAAGGGCTTGCGGTGCTTGGAAACGAACGTCTGTGATCTTTGGATAGATACTTACTCTTCAGTTTGTTACGTTTGGGGCTGGGGGAATGGAGGGAGTCTGGGGGGGTTAAGATCATCATCGTGGGTAGGTAGTGCTTGATCTGGGGAAGCTGGGGAGGCGACCCCCTCATCTTGGAAGAGCAAGGAAGAGGTGCAGACTGTTTTAAGCGGATGAGGGCATCTTAGATGGTGTTGCCCTGGGATAAGGAGAAGACACCGGCTGAGATGGATGTGTTCTCGTAGACGGGGGAGTTGGGGCAGGCAGGTTCACGCATCACCCGGGCTTGAAATGTTGAGGTGTACCAGGGCTACCCACCTACCGAACCGAGGTTTCGAGATGTAACTAACTTACTGGGACACATTCGGGCGTCGCCAAGCGGCTCCTATCCCCACCAGCCATGGCTGGCTCTGCCGGTTGACCATGGCCAGCAAGATCCAATGCCGTGGTCAACGGGTAGTCGGGAGAGAGCGTGGGCATCATCATCACACGTCACAAGATCATCGTGGGGCAGTATGCACACTTGTTTTTGGATGCATTTCGTATTTGAGAGAATCATAACCCGTTTTCCGCCATATCACGCCACGGTAGACTCTCATGTTCTCGTATGCTCCAACAACAGGGCGGGCCATACGGGAGGGAGGGGAGTGGCCTTGGGGGGAGGGGGAGGGGGACGAATGCGTAAGACATTTCGCACATCATGTTTGCCGTCTCGGGGGAGGGATGCACGAAAAAAGCCCGCAAAATGAATTTTTGACCCCAAAAGATGATGTGTGTCGTTGTTGTTTCGTTTCAGAGGAAACTGCCCCCGTTGATACATACGAAGCCCCCAAAGCCGAAGCCGACGGACAACAAATATTCCATTTGTATCGGTTTTGATGTTCCACCCCAACGCCGTCTCCACGGTGCGGATGTGTGATCCGGGAGAAATCCCCTCCGTTTCGTACGCCGCCTTTGACCCTAGGCAATAAGGCGATCCGCTTACTCCTTCTTCTTCTTGGCACCCTTGACCTTCGCCGTTCCGCGCAGGGTCTTCTGGCGGTTCTTGCGTTGCTTGCCTGCGGGGGTGTTAGCTGCTGCTGATGGGAAGAGGCATCGCGGTGTGCGGATGGGTTGGGCGACATCGTTGAACCGGCCAGATAGAAGACAGATGTCTCCGACCGCATCCGGATATCCCAACGTCCACCGCAACCACGCCGCAAGACACTCGATGAATGGAAGGGACGTCGACGTACGCTGCTGTCTGCTGGCCTTCTCGATCTTGGTGGCAAGTCCGACGCGGACCAGTCTGTAGTGGGGCTCGAACTTCTTCATGGCCTCGGGGGAGTCGTAGACGAGGGCGAAGCCAGTGGTCTTGCCGCCACCGAACTGGGTGCGGAGGCCGAAGACGTTGATCTGCTCCTTGGTGGCCTTGTAGAGGGAGCCGAGCTTCTCGCGGAGCTCATCCTTGGAGATGTTGGCGCGGCCGGGGTGGAGGATGTCACTGCGCGCGATGGATGGTCAGCAACGTCTGTCTTTGCCTCTCGTTTGTGTCTTCGTGCTCGTGTTCCGTGCCCCGTCGGTTCCGCGCCCATGCGCGCGCTGTTCGCGTTTTCTTCCTCCGCACAAGAAAAAATTTGTTGGATGTCGTGTCATTTTTCGCAAGTTGCGGTTCGGATTTCGATGGGGTTGGTGATGGATTTGTCGGGTGATTGATGATGCCGCTTCGCTTCCTTTGTCGCTCTTTTCCTCCTCTTCCGGGCTCGGGGGGAACACACGCATTCTCTCTCTCTCGGACGGGGGGGCAAACTCACACGACCATCTGCTTACGGCCAAGCAGGGGGTTACGGATGAACTTGCGAGTTCGCAGGGTGACGGGGGCATCGACGTCCGCCATCTTCGCGATCGGGGGGGTTGCTGTCTGTCGAGAGGGTTGGCGCTGAGACAGAAGGGGTCGAGAGGAGTGATATCGTCAAAAGATCTCGAGTTTGTGATGGGGTAACCAGAGGGTGAAATTTCGGCGAGAGGGGACTGGTTCGCTTAATTGGGATTGTAGCCCTAGAAGCTGGTCCGAGCGCCCGGTGGCGGTTTTCCTTGGGAGAGAGTGGTGGGTGGTGGATTGGGGTGGCTCGGGTCACGTGGGTCCTGGAAAAGGTCGAACCGCACCGATCTTTTTTTCAATTTGTGCAACTCGCGGTCGTCGTCACGTGTCTGGGATGGACGGAGAACAGCATTTCAGTGGCACTGTGTTTGCACGGCCTCGACTTTTCCATCATGACTCAGCATTGACTTGGCATCAGTCAGATCCATGCTCATCTGACCTCGAAATGATTGTCACGATTCCCTGTGAGGTTGGATGGTATTTTGAGGGCATTTTTGCCTGTTCATTTTGATCTTCTGTAGTATTGTTGGAATTGAAGTTTTTTTTCTAAATTTTCGATATTTTTTCTGTGCAT
Source organism: Colletotrichum musicola (assembly GCA_014235935.1). Lineage (NCBI taxonomy): Eukaryota > Fungi > Ascomycota > Sordariomycetes > Glomerellales > Glomerellaceae > Colletotrichum > Colletotrichum musicola. The sequence continues at coordinate 71,024 of WIGM01000046.1, read as the reverse complement.
TGGCTATTTACCTCTTTAATACTTCGCTTTCTGGGTCTGGCTGAAGGCTTTTCTCAGCACTCACCCCTCATTAACAACACCTTACACTCTATCGTAACTTCACCCCACCATATCAACACCACGATAACTTCAACTCTACCCCGGTCACTACAACAAGCTTACTCACAACCAAGCCTCATCATGACATCTACATCAGACGACGCCGTCCATCGGTTCTGCTACCAGTACCTCCAGCTCGAGCCGGCCCTGGATTACCCACCGGGTCATGTTATCCGAGAAGCAGAGGCTCAGGGTACAATCTACAAGAAACTGTTCTCAGACGAAGGCCCGCGCTACCCTCCCCCGGCACGATACCGACTGCGAGTTCTCAAGGAGCTCGTTGCCAGAATCGAGTCGAGCATCGAGGACTGGGACCAGCATGTAAGTCGGCCCTCAATCTGTGACGCCGCGACATGGCATGCCGTTCCCAAACCCTGAGCATCCAAGTCTGACAACTCCCAGGAAGTATCAGAGGACCTCATGACAGCCCTTTCCGAGTCCCTCGCGGCCCCCCTCCCCTCCGAGCTGTCCTCCGCGCAGCAAAAGTCGTACGTCACGTACCACCTCAGCGGTCTCGAGGAGCAGCTGCCGGCGCCCGACGTCACCCTCCTCGAGTCCCGCTCGCTCATCTCGGCCTCCGGTACCACGGGTCTGCGGACGTGGGAGGCCGCGCTGCACCTCGGCCAGTACCTCTGCGCCAACCGCGGCGTCGTCGAGGGCAAGAGGGTCCTCGAGCTCGGCGCGGGCACGGGGTACCTCGCGATCGTCTGCGCAAACCACCTCGGGGCTGCGCGCGTCGTGGCCTCGGACGGCTCCGACGACGTGATCAACAACCTCCCCGAGAGCTTCTTCCTCAACGGCCTGCAGGGCAGCGAGCGCGTGCGGGCGACGGAGCTCCGCTGGGGCCACGCGCTTGTGGGCACCGAGGACCGCGAGTGGAACGAGGGGGAGGCGGTGGACGTGGTGATCGGCGCCGACATCACGTACGACCAGAGCGTCATCCCGGCGCTCATCGCGACGCTGGACGAGCTCTTCGCGCTGTTCCCCGGGGTGCAGGTCCTGATCTCGGCGACGCAGCGCAACGAGGTCACCTTCGAGGCGTTCTGCGAGCGCTGCCGGCAGCGCGGCATGGGCTTGGACTACGTTGACTTCCCGATCCCCGCGAGGGCGCAGCAGCGGGGTCCCTTTTACAGCGACGCCGTCCCGATCCGGATATGCCGTGTGTCTGCGCCATCCAACACGAGCGTGATGTGGTGAGATCGTGGGGACATGCTTCCCGAAGCCTGCTGTCACGGCTTCGGAGTCACGTCAGGCCACGAACGTCGAACGCCTTGCGCGGTTGGGATCGCCCGCGTGCGTCGGGAACGTTCTGCCGCGATGCAACTCTCCGAGGCGGCCGTGCTTTTCCCGCTCGGCATCGTGCATAGGCAACTCGCGGGATGCAAGAGAGCAGACTGGAGGCAACGTAACCGCAAGTAAGCACGGAGAGTTCCAGCCAGCCCATTAGCGTTGTCTCTCCGCTTGTCAGGGACTTCTCTTAGGAAAGTCCCGGAGAGGTTGACCTATGAAGACAGCGCAATGACTGCCACCCGAAAAAGTTTCAACGGCTGAGAAAAAGGTTGTCTCTGGCCGTTCACCAGGGCGAGATCCGTGAAGCACCATCCTCTGCATGCAAATCTAGGCTGATTCAGTGGTGGCGAGAAATCTTGCTCGTATGGCCTGACAAGCAGAAGCTTCTGAACATTGAAGGTTGACCAGGATCAATGGTCTCTTTACGCGTGCGAATTGGATGGAAGGTTGCAGGGTCCAAGCTGAGCTTGGAAATCTGATGCGTGCCCTCTCACAGAATGAGATCTACCGAAGCTCGGGAAATGCTTTCCAGCAGGAGGGAGTCAGGGAGAGGGAGGGGAAATCTGGCGACCTCCTCAAGAGTAAACGAGGGAGCAGCGAACGGCAAAGCTCGCTCTCCCTCCACAGAAAAACAACGACAGTGAAACCCATGCTTTCTCAAACATCAGCTCACGGAGGGAAACCTTGCCATCATTCCATCTCCCCAGCAAGGAATCAAACAAAAAGGAACCTCCCGGCGCACCGGTCAACCATCAGGATATAGTTCTGTCACCTCCACGCAACCCCCGGCTTCCCCGCATTCTCGGGAGGGTACTACCATGTGAGTGATAAGTATTAGTGCGATACCTAGGTAGGTGGTGCGTGGCTTGATCAAGCGACTTGATTCTCTCCACGGGCCAAGGAACTGCAGTCGTACGTGTGGTCGCGATTTATGGATTATCAGCTTCTCAGACTTCCAAACGCTCGAAGATTTTGGCGATGGAATTGGGAAAGGGAGAAGAGTTGTCGGCAAAACTGCGAACAGCTTCGTCTTGATTTTCATTTAGCTCGTCGCATGAGGCTGGAAGTCGAGCTCTATGTAATAATTAGAGGTAAGTGGATTCGGGGATCGCTTATCTCATCACCCAAGGATGGTGTACTTACATACATGGTGTACATACATGATGTACATACATTGTGTGCAGCATTCCCTGATCAGCCTCTGCTGACATTTTTCATTGTCGTCCCTGTCGTCCAGCAGAACCTCTAACTGCAAATCTTTTGTTTTGTCCATGTTGTTCGTGGAATAAACAGGACTAATGGGTGCTTCCAGGAATCAATGGTTGGCTGTACATGTGCTACACAGTACCCCTTGCTGTCCCACAGGGTAGGTACCTTCCCGAGTGAGTTCAGCACCACCTCACCTTCCTCGACTTCAATATTGCATTGCCCTCCTTCCCTTTTCCTACCTTCTTTTTTTGTTCTTCGGGACTACAATTACTTCTCTTGGCGTTTTCCAGTCTGCACCAAGATTTGAACATCTACGGTCGTGTGTGTGCCCCTTTCACAATCATTGCCACTACAGCATTCACTGTCACGGCTATCTGACCAACACACTTCGAGTGTACACACAATACTACCGCCGACAACTCCAAACTTGGCCATCATGGACACGAGCCAATCCCAAGGCCTTGATATAGGCCAAAATTTCTTCGAAGATCCCGAGGTTGATTTCGACTTCGACGCCCTTCTGAATTGCGACTCCGGCCTCGACTCCGGCCTTGACTCCGACAGCCCCTGCGACGATCACGACAGCCTCAACAGCGACAGCAACAGCAATCACAAGAGTATCCCGCCTGAATTGGCTCAACGTCTCGAGGCATGCATCGCCTCTGCCATACGACCCAACTCCGAGTCAATCCTCCGCGTGTCCGTCTCGCCCCAGCATCTTGACCTTTTTCGCACTCTCTTGGTCAATTCCCCCCCCTCTCGCTTCTCCTACAACCACATCGCTGGAATTGCGGAGCTCGAGATGTCCGTGTCGGAGATCCACCACCAGTGCCAAAGGCATCTCGAAAGCTTCTCGCTCGAGCCAAAGAAACCCTTCTTTGTCGTTTGAGCGAGGCCCTTGCAAGTGGCGCCTACGCATCCAGCCTCCCCGGTGTGGGTGATGCAACTGCCACCATCGCCTCCGAATCCACCCCGACCATCGCTAATGTCTCGATTCGCAACGCGATACGGCGCTTGCACAACGTTGTGGAATGGGGTGACCCGCCTATTCGTGGCCAAGGCTCTTCCCAGAGGCAGCCCGACACATCTTTTTGCGAACGCACCACCAAGCCCATGAAGGAATGGCTTCCGTCAATCATCGGCGAGATCGCCTTCAGTCAAACTACCTCCAGTGTTGAGAGGAAGGCTATGGAGTATATCGATCACGTTAGGCAGGATGGCGTCCGCACCCGTCTTGTTGTCATCATTGACATACAGTACCCGGATGAACTCGCCGCCTCGGTGAGCGTTCTTGCTCCGCCATCCACCAACTCCCCTCACCCCAACTGGCTTGTTCACCGTCGCCAATTCCACAGCCGCGACGACACTCCGCAGCCCGACGGCCAGTTCGAAATTTTCGTGTCCGACTTCCTGGCCACCATTGACCATCTCCCCAGCGAACTCCGCCGTGACCACTCGGGCATGGCTACTTCCGAGTAAGGTTTCCCCGTCTACACCCCAAGCTTGAGCTGTCTTGCTAACTCCGTCTACTGTACTAGTCTCGGCCGAGTCACGATCAGCTTCGAACACTTGAGAGATGTGCTGGGACAGGCGAAGAACGTCCTGCGTCCTGTCGAGCAGTAGATGAACGAGGCGATGTGGATAGCAACGGACAATAGAGACGACAGACACGGAAGACACGGACGACAGAGACGGTAAGGATGAGGATCAGGGACGAGACAGCAACAGTGATGGCAGTAATACGGACAGCACGGTACTGGGCAGACGGAGTCTGAGAGAGGAGACTGTATAGTAACATCCAAGGGGAGGCAAACAAGACATTGCGTCTAGGAACGGTCAGCTGACACAGAATGCGAGATGTCGTGTACCTACAGCGCCTCGCGTGATGAGATGGCGACCCCCCAACCCCGTCTTTCCATACAATAAACCGAACAGTCATCTAGAGTCAAGAGGCGCAATGAGCCGTCTTTTTTCATATTCTTCTTGTTCTTGTGGTCTTTGGTAGGTGGAAGGCGGGCATTGTTCGTTCGAGATGGATGTGGATTGAGTAGGAGCGGGAGTCGCATGCTTACATTTACCGACACATAAACTGGCCGATGGCCTAGGAATCGCAAGCTCAGTCTTCGCCTCGGTCGGAAATCTCACTCGAGAGAACGGCAGGTGTGGCTGGAATCGGGCTTTTTTCGTTTGTTTAGGGGATTTGATTTGTATGGCGCAAGGCTTGGGCCGGAGCGTGTGTGAGTGACGTCGGGGAAGTCGCGTGGTGTGGAACGCGACCCCCGCCTTGCAAATCCATCGCGCTACAAATGATATGACGCGAACCTGAGAGGCAGGCTATTGGTCCCGGGGAGGGGGGGCTGGGCGAACAGCCAAAAGAGCGTTGCCAATTTACCGGGACTGAGATAATGAAATTCTGGGCGCTGCACCATGAGTGGGTGTCAAGGCGTGTGAGAGGCTATGAGTGAGTGAGAACAGGTGGTGAGTGAGAGACGAGCGAGTGAGCGAACTGGGGTGACAAAGCCAGCCACGGGGGCTGATCGGGATCAGGAAGGCGGTTAGAGGGGTGGGTGGCGCCAAACAGGGCAGGGAAGGAGGTCCAGACCATTGGGCAAGCGAGAGTTATGAAGTCATCACACCGCCGTCGACGAGGATCGAGAAAAAGGGCTCAGATCATTTGGCGTACACGTCGTCTATCAGTTTTACATAGCATCGCCGTTCATTCGGGTCGCTTAAGAAGCGTGTGTGTTTGATGATAGATAATGGGTGTGTGCACCTGTCAAACCACAACAATCCTTGAGGGATCGTCCGTCAGTCAGTCCCTACTTTTCGTCTGCCTGCAAGGTACGAACCGTCTCTTGGTGGTCTCGTGGCTGCGGTTGCGTACGCCGGAACGACGATCAGGAAAAGGCCGGCAGGCCGGGTTGCCAGGGAAAGGTCCTGATCCCGTCCGATCATTTGATGATGGGACATACCTCCCTCATCTTCAGCCTCGGGGTGGGCTGCACAGCTCCTGCACGGAGGGATTTCTCGCAAGGCAAGTTGTTGGTAGTTGTTCACTCGTCCTACCCTCCCGGACATATGTCCGGTTTGTGAGTGTCCACCTGGAGTTGGGCGGTGACATACGCAACCGTGGGAGGAGGCGAGAAGTGTGCCTTATTCTTCTGGAAGCTGGGAAGGCATCTCGTGGAAGATATCTCGATGTCCGGAGCACACCCCCTACCGATGTCGATGTTTGTAGCACTACACACCGCTTCTCACCGGGGGGTTTTGTCCCCCCCACCTCCATCACCCCCAACTTTCAAGACCGTCTCGAGACCGGGGCAGTGCTTGATATCATATGGCCGCGACACAGACGGCCGATCGCCGCGTCTGCCCAGCGGGATCTCCAGCGACACGAAGGCACGAATATGCGTGCTTTTCCGTTCCAGAGGGCAAGATCCCTTATCGACATGGCCCAGCGTGCATTGTAGCGCAATCATTCGACCAGCTGTGGCTGGCTCTCCCTCTCGGAAGACGTTGCCGTGGGGTCGTACCTTTACCAAGTACTACACTAAAATAGTTGCAAGCGCATGTTTCTATTCAAAGAAGCATGACGGGCGAGCGAGCGTTTTGGAGCGGGCCCCGTGGGCAGCGATTACCTAGGTACTCCATAGGTACTCTTCGGGGCGCTTGTTTCCGTTGCAATTACCAGGCGCATACCTCATCGAGGACAGAAAAAACCAGGCATACAAGGTAGCTCAGCTCAGGGTCAAGTCTGGATCGCGATGAGTGCGTGTTGTGTTTGAGAGCCTCCCGGGACGCCGCCGGTGAGCCACATGGCTCCTCCAAGGGACGTACGTCACTTTCGTTATTGATGTGTGTGTGTGTGTGTGTGTGTGTGTTGTCTTTCGAGGTAAGGAGGGATGGAAAGTACAAAATGCCACCAGCCTCATTGGCGTCAAGCCCCGAGCCGAGACGTTTGCTCATAGTCAAAATCCAAGCTCTTTCTAGTTGTTGTCGTCGTTGTATACCCCAAACCCCCTCAATCATCCCGCCGGCGAGCAGCTGTTTACTCCTTGCATTGCTATGTATCATTGCGATATAACCTGGATCACCCCCGAAGCATCGGAGAGTCAACACGAGCAGCAGCAGCAGCAGTCGCATTATCATTGCCCGCAGCTGAAATCACGAGAGCAGCAGCAGCATCAGCAAGACGGCCCCGCAGACACGAGAACGCACAGCCAGCTTGATACTATTAGTAGTAGTAATACGCCCCAGCAGCAGCAGTGGCGGCGGCAACATCAGCATAATCAACAACAACAATACGGCCACTTCGGCATCGTGCGTCTCCTCACCCAAAAACAACAGCAGCAACGACTGCAGCAACAAGTCCCGAGGACGTCGTCCCCGTTCGTCAGACAGTTCCTAGCATCGGCATCGCATCATCGTCACTATCGACATCACCAGGACGCTAGCGGCGACCAGCTGAAGACGATTTCGCCCCCGAGGGCCCTCGCACCTTATCAGCGAACCTTGCTCCCGTCGTCGCCCTCGCCAACCGCATCGTCGGTATCACGTTCTCCTCGTGGCTGCCACTAGACCGGGCGCCTGTGAAGGTGGTGAACCCTGCGTCTGTGTTATCGCCCTTTTCCCAGAGTCAAAAGGGTAAAGGCACATATCCCATTATCCAAATCTTGCAAAAGATACATCTTGGCGACAGCTATCGTATCCTTGGCCCGCCCCTCTCACCCCTCCCTCACAAAGGTCTAGCCTTTTGACGTGGACCAACTGGACGTCTTCTTGGTCCTGCATCGCTGCACGCGCGCCGCGACATCGAACCGGTTTATTGCACCACCGACAGCAGCAGCTCGGAGAAGCTCCACGATACGGCGGCAGCGCTTGTGCGTGTGTCTTCGTATTTTCCCATCCACGTCCATCATCCACACTGCCATCCGGGCTGGACCGGGTCTATTACCACTAATTGGAGCCAGGGGTTGTGGAGAGTGGCCTCCCTCCACACACCATTTCCCACAGCATTACGGATACCGAGTTATTGTGCTCACATCCTACCGTCCTGAGTCCTCCCACCGTCCGCCCGTCCGTCCCGTCTTACGCTATCGACCGCCATTATTACATTATTAGGTAGTCGAGCTGCACCTCTCACCGTCGTCGGCACACACACCAAAGACACACAGACGCACACACGCACGTTGTCCCGGTTCCCAGGTTTCCCTGATAGTCCATCCCTAGAGCTGTCACGGACGACGGCAACACCAACGCCACCGTCCGACGTTTACTATACATACCTCCACCAGAGCTAGCAGAGTTTAAGTCTGTTGGGCTTTGACTCGGTAGACGGCAAACCTGAACCGCTCCATCAAAAGCATCATTATCGTGGCCACCGCACGAGAAAAGCTTCTAGACCTCCATTCGGTTGTCGAGCCGGCGCCGTCCCTATTCCCATTTCCGCACCTTGGCTTGCGCATCACCGACCACCGTTCCCCCTTCTCCTGACTACCGGGTTCCCCCCTTGTCGGCCTCCTCTCACCGCGGCTACGCCGTACGTTGTGTTTATTAGCAAAGTGGGACTCCACGCACGCACACACACACACACACACACACATTCGCAAGTCACAACCGTCGGACCTGGCCGTCAACTACTAATTACTGCCGCTACCACCACCACCGCAAGCCCGTTGGGACCCTCAAACATCCCAGTTCGCGCCTGTTAAACGCCCTGTGGCTTTTCTCAGCTCCAACTTCCGCCTTGATAGAAACGAAAAGAGAGTCCAAGCTTTGATGATTGTCACGGCGATAATTCAGGGCATCTCGGCTTTGCAATCTCTCTACCACCATCTGTCTGTTCTGACAGGTCCCCATCACACGCATTATCTTATCTCCTCGCCTCTCCGCTTATTCCCCCTCCCGAGCCATCCACAACTTGCCTTCCTATTAATAAAAAACTGTCGGGGAAGCTAGAATCCCGGCCGGGCCTCACCACCAGTTGAGGAGAGGAATTCCCCTTACCTTATCCCGCATCGGAACGGTTCGTGCACACCGCAAACTGCTGGCGACACGCACGCAAGCACGCCTTTGCATACATAATACTTGGAACATCACCTTTCCCCAGGAGGGGCCTCAATCTCTGACCAAACAAGAGCTCGACAGCGGGCACGCCTTGGATCGGTTGCAGAACATCCTAGCCCAATCCCCAAAACTCCCCCATCCACCTCGTTCTCCTCTTTTTCACATTTATTAGCGAGCATCTGAGGGGAAGCGAGACCGTTTTTTTTTCTCTATTTCGTTCTCGCTGCTGCGCCTACGCACACGCAAAAAGACCCCCGCAACACTTCCTAGTTGGCTGGAAGACCCGGTCCCCAGTCCCCAGTCCCCAGTCCGCATCTCCGAGTCTCGCACCGCCAACCGGTGGTTCATTTCAAAGGAGACAAAGGACGGCGGCTCCACCTGTGATCGACGGCCGTCAACAAGGGCGGGAGAGCTAGGAAAGGGTGCCGGTATTACCTTAGTACTGGCTACCACTCTGTACCTTGCTTTGGTATTAGTACTCGACGCACACACGCTTCTTTCCCCCATCCTCACCCCCCCTCAAACCATCGGACCAAACCAAACCAAACCAAACCAAACCCAGACCACGAGTCAATCTTGCTTTCCCTGGCCTTACTCTACATGGGTTAACCCCCCCAGCCACTCACCGTTCAGCTCCTTTCTCTCCCCTGGACTACTTATCAAGCGCCGAACGCCTCTTTTTTTTCTCGGTTTGAAGAACGTCGAAACAAAACACCACACGACTCTGAACTTACCGTCGACTGCCACAACGACCGGGACAACAACAACGTGGTCCAGTCAGCAAATACTTGGACAGCGCAGATACCCTCGTATAAGTATCTAGCTCGAGAGCCTTCACTGGTGCCGGTTAATTCCCAGACAACACCACACTGACGACATCGACCCGTTACCCACTCGTCATTTACACGAGCACATCTCGCCGGGGCCGCATATTGCATACATACACACACGCCGTCCGCACACACGCACATTACTTTACATACCGACGACGCCCCGAACACCGTTCCCCGTCTAATACACATTCAAAACCACAACTCACGACACCATCAGCCCACACAACCAATTCACTCGGGAAACTCGCCAATTCAGCGCACACAAACCGAACTCACTCACGTTTAAATCGCCTCTTACTACCACAATCAGCTTCCCGATGGGCTCGTCAATAGCCCACAGACACATCACTTGCACATTACAACTATCACAACCACCAACATCAACATCAACAACACCGCCAAAAATGGCAGCGCCGACCAGCCTTCCCGTCTCCTCGGCGGACCAGACCTCAAGCTTCGCCCTGCAACGCTACCTCGCCCTGCACTCGCAGCACGAGGAGCTCCGCCAGCATCTGGACCAGATCCGCCCCGCGAGCGCGACGTGCTGCAGCAGCACGTCGCTGGCCTCCTCGCCCTCCGTCTCGCCGACGCGCGGCACGTACTCCCCCTTCGGCCCGCAGTACCCGTCCTCGGGCGGCCGGAGGCACCACAGCAGGAGGTCGTCGCTGTCGAGCTCCAAGGCGCGGCGGAGCAGCTCGCTGGCGCCGATCGCGGACGAGACGACCATCTGGGCGGTCGCCGAGGAGGAGCAGCGGCTGTTCGACGTCAACGAGGGCATGAAGCGCGCACTGATGGAGCTGCTCAACTGCGAGCAGGTGCGGAGCGACGGCTCGCTGCGGATGTGGGTGCAGTGCCGCCTGATGGACACGGAGAAGGAGCTGCGATCCGAGCGGCGGCGAAAGAGCTCCCCCTGAGCACCCGAGCTGCACAGGATCGTGGACTCCTTTACGTCACAGATCGGATCGACGTCATCTCTTGCTCTTCTCTCACGACTCATCATAGCATGGCGAAACCCTTTCCCGAGATCGTGCCGAACAAGCGAAGCGACGGCGTCACGTCACAAAGCAGGGAATTAAGGATAACCTAATAATATAGGGTTGGCTTTTTGGAATTTCCTGGGATTACTTTTTTTTTGGATAAGGGCAATTGGATTTTGGGACAAGCAAAGGGCTTGGATGTCACGATCATCGTGCATCATCATCATCATCAACCTACCCGAATGGCGTTTAGGGAGCTACAACAACACCCAGACCAGCCGAGGAAAAGAAAGGCATGGTGGGCAGGGAAGGGAGAAAGCAATGGCACAGATTGCCTTGCAACCGCAAAAGTTTGTTACGCGCATCACGGGCGAAGGGATTATCCTCCGAGATTTCATTCTATCTTATTTTCACCCATCCTCGCCCGTGGGGATTCTTATTTGTTTGCTTTACTTCATCGAGCTGGTCAATCTGGGCAGCTTTGGACAGGCCTGCGCAAGCGCATGACTTCTGCTTCTTGTTTTCTGCGTCAGGGACTGTAGGATACCACAGACATAGAGAGCTTTCTCGTAATGACCGACACGATGATACCAAAATTTACCCCGACAATTCTTGTCTCAATCAACTTCTTCTCGTGTGTTTTTGACTTTTTGCACTTGACTCGTGTTGCTTGTTTTTCACTGATGTGGCTAACAATTGGAAATCCGTGAACGTCCGGTTAAAACGTGTGAGAGTGGTTCGACTACGCGCGGAAGTTCTTCAGGACGCATGTAGTTGTTACTGCAGCAGATGGCTTCAATAGCCCCGAAGCCTATGCCGTGCCGATGCCGAGCACTGCAAAACTCCATGCACACATGGCCATGAGCAATTACCGAGGAAAAAGAAAAGAAAAAACGTAGGAAAATAATAAGAACACCAAATTAGAAAATCTCCCCAGGCGAGATGCGATTCGGCGATTCGCCTGCGATGCGGTGCCCGTCCAGACGGCCAAGCTCCCAGCACCAAAAAGCTCCAAATCCAAATTACTGGGGCAGGTGAGGTGGATCGCCGACCCCCTTTTCTGATTTGCTAATCTAATACACAGTAAAAACTTACCGTGTGATAACGAGACAGGCACTATGTGACGAGCCTTGTCTCGGTGGTTGCCTCGTGGATTTGGGGACTTCCGCCCGTGTGTGTTTGCTTTCCACCAGATTCGGCCGCAACCATCGCGCCAAAGCACCACGTTAATCACCCCCCGCACCACGACCGCGTCAGCCCGGCGAAAGCTTCGAAGCTCAGAGTCTCGTGTTCCCGACAGAGCGGCAGCTTGTCCCGAACCGGCGCCCGTCTGTGCTAATCAGCTCGCGGCGCAAAAATCTTGGAACTTGCTACTACGACGGCAACGATCACGACGTCAACGACACTTAGCACCATCTCCACGACACCCGCCCTTATTGTCTGCCCAGGCACCACGAAAACCGGGCCGCCGCCATGTCGGTCCTTTTGGAGACGAGCTCCGGCGACATCGTCATTGACCTCCTGATCGACTACGCCCCGAAGCTTTGCGAAAAGTAAATTGACAAGCCCATCCAACGCGCCCTGCAAGCTCTTGCTCAGCTAACCGCAAAGCTCGCCAGCTTCCTGAAGCTGTGCAAGATCAAGTACTACAACTTCTCGCCGATCCACTCCGTCCAGAAGAACTTCTCCTTCCAGACCGGCGACCCCCTCGGCCCCCTCTCCAAGGAGTCCGATGGCGGCACCTCGATATGGGGCCACCTCACGGGCGACCCGAAGCAGAAGATGTTCCCGGCCTTCTTCCACCCGAAGCTCAGGCACCTCGAGCGCGGCACCGTGAGCATGGCCACCGCGCCCCTCGAGTCCGACCCGGACACCCGCGTCGCCGCCTCCCAGTTCATCGTCACCCTGAGCGAAGACACGGACTTCCTCGACGGCAAGGCCGCCATCTTCGGCAAGGTCGTCGAGGGCTTTGACGTCCTCGAGAAGATCAACGAGGCCATCGTCGACGACAAGGGCCACCCCCTCATCGACATCCGCATCAAGCACACCATCGTCCTCGACGACCCCTACCCCGACCCGCCCGAGCTGCGGGAGCCCTCCGCGTCGCCTCCCCCGACCAAGGCCCAGCTGGACACCGTCCGCATCGCCGACGAGGCCGCGCTGCACGAGGATGACGACCTGGACGAGGAGGCGATCGAGAAGCGGCGGAGGGACAGGGAGGCGCGGGCCCAGGCTCTCACCCTGGAAATGATGGGCGATTTGCCATTTGCCGAGGTCGCCCCTCCCGAGAACGTCCTCTTTGTTTGCAAGCTGAACCCCGTCACCACGGATGCCGACCTGGAACTCATTTTCAGCCGCTTCGGCAAGATTCTGAGCTGCGAGGTCATCAGGGATGCCAAGACCGGCGACAGTCTGCAGTACGCCTTCATCGAGTACGCCGACAAGACCTCCTGCGAGACTGCCTACTTCAAGATGCAGGACGTCCTCATCGACGACCGCCGCATCCACGTCGACTTCTCCCAGAGCGTTAGCAAGCTCAGCCAGGTCTGGAGAGACGACACCAACAAGAAGCGGAAGAGGCACGCCAACAGGGGCGGATGGGGCGGTGTCGACGAGCTCGAGAAGAGACGGCAGTACCGCGACGAGGACGACCGCAGGGGCGACAACTACGACCTCGTCTACGGGGACGAGGAGATGAAGGGCCGCGCCGAGCGCGACAGGGACCGCCGGCCTGAGCCGGCAAGGGAGGCGGACCAGAGCAGAGATCGTCCCGGGCCAGACAGAGAACGCCGACGCAGTCGAAGCCCCGGCGGGCGGCCCAGGGACAGGGATAGGAATAGGAATAGGGACAGGGACAGGGACAGTCGAGGCGGAGACCGAGATCGATATCGATCCGACGACCGGGACTCGGGTCGCAGAGACCGCAGAGATTACGATGATCGGAATCGAGGCGGAGATCGCCACGGAGACAGACGAAGATAGCAGCGTCGTCGTAAAAGCAGGTGCCGCATCATTCCTCACTCCCTTTTTCGTCCCGGACAACACCACCGCCACCAAGAGATCAGAGCAGAAGCAGAGAGAGCAGTAATACCCATGGGAAGTCCGCCGTCGCCCCGCCAGCTCGCGCAAGCAGGGCGGCGGGTCAACGACGCAACAGATGTAGACCACCAAAGAGAAAAAGTACCTTGCCTTCCAATTTGACGCCAACGTTGCCACTGCCGCCCGCGTAAGGCTCGTGTTTCATGAAAAGAGTAACAGAAATCTCGTTGGCCTGTCGCCGGTGCGATGGCGGCCACGGGAGCACGCACGCAAGCATCTATCTCGTCGCACTCTCCCGCAGGAGTCCGGATGTGTGGGGGGGGATGAGGGAAGAGGCATGAATTCGAGGTGGAGAATGAACATCGCCAGAGGATAGACCATGGGGCGTTTTTTCCCACCCTCCTCACGTCGTACATGGCGAAGAAGAGGCCAGCTCCAAGCAAGGCAGCGTCTCACATATTCGCCGTTACTGATGGGCTTTTTTCCCCCTCCCACCACCACCCTTAGTGGTGTCTGCCCTCTCCGGGGACCTTGTCGACTTGCATCAGAGAGATGCAGGTAAGCGTTCGGAACGCACCCCCGCGGCGAGGGTGGGGATCGCTGCGCACATCAGCGTGGCCCCGCGGAAGGGCAGGCTACATTAGCCCCGGCCCTGTCGTTGCCGTTTGTATGAAGCTGTCATCTGTCAGTTGTCATAATCTGTAAGGTGCGTTGCAGCTTCTCTTGTCCGCCCGGGGGGGGAGGGACCGCGACGACGACGACGACGACGACGGCGACCCCCTTGGCGGGCCATCTGGACGGACGATGGGCCTGTCCTCCCCGGGGTGAGGGAGGCATATGCGTGCGACAACGGCTTCGGCCTGTCAGAGCAATCTCCGGTCACATCCTCCAGGTGTTTTTTTCTTGTTTTTTCAGCTGGGCCACATGGGAGTGTTGGATTTCCCACGACCAGGTTCCTTTTGGGTTGGAGCTTGTGATGGCTCTCTTTTCCTTTTTTAAAGTTGGGAGGGGCGCCCTTTTCGTCACTTGCATCCGACAACGACCGATCCTTTTATCGTGGGGGGGTCTATCTTTTTTTTCTTTCTCCTTCGCTTCTTTTCACCTTACCGGCTGCAATCCCCGTAGCCTCGAGTTAGGTCTTGCAGGACACTCCCTCACCTCCCTGGCAAACCAAACCCCCCGGCCGTCTCCTGTGGCATCGGTCGTTTGACGTCGCACAGGATGATGAAAGTGACAGCATGTCGAGTCCCTCTGCAGAAAAAAGAGCTGTAAAATACCTACGTATCCTTGCACGGCCCAAGCAGGCACTGTCGATGGGGCCCCCTGTGTAACGGGCCGTCTCGCTCAGTTAGTTGAAGAAAGACATGAGCTCGTGGAGCCGTGTTACTCTTCAGGGCTTCGCTTCGTCGGGGGGTGATGTATGAAAGCTCCGGAGAAGGCCGGACGGGAGGCAGACCGACTGAAAGTCATTTCCTCATGTCCGAGGGCGCTGTTCTGTCTAAGGGGACAGAGCCCAACGATAACCTTTTCCCCAAGTTGGTTCGTTATCTCGAAGGCCAAGCATCTGGACGCACATCGGAGGTTCTAGATCCCGGGTCCGGCAGACATTCATCGTCCGACGGATAGTGGAGGCAGCCGGATCGGCTCGTACTCTGCGCCTCGTTTTTTTGGTGCCTGACCTGGTGGCTTCTTTTTTACCTTCTGTTCTCTTGCTTCGCCTTGTCCTGGACCTGGACTGGACTGGACTGGACAGATTCATACCCATCTCCCTCCCCCCTGGCACGGCCGCTCCTCGTTATGGCCCGTCAGATGACATTGTGTTCCTGGGAGCTGGTCCAATCGCTTAGGTTTCTTGTGTATGGTTGCAACGGGTAGCTGCACGAAGAGGGGAGGACCGCCGGCTCCGGGGGCCACGGTTTGACACAAGGGGAAGAAGAGAGAGAGGTAATGAGGAGGAAAAAAGAGAGCTGCAACAGACCGAAATGGCTGGCGAAATTTTCCGCCGCGGCAGACGTCGAGCCATGTGGGCTTGCTGCCCGCTGCCTCCCGTCCGTCAAGAAGGGGGCCGGCCAGGCACGCAGCGAGAGAGAAAAATGCCCCGGTATGGGGTGGGAGGGGCAGCGCAGTGCGAGGTCTGCAAAAAGGTTGCGAGGTTGCAAATGGAGAGAGGATCTGCAATGCCACAGAGCCTGATCGTCTTCGAAACGTTCGTCTCGCTCTCTCTACTCAACACCCTCCTCCTACGAGTCTCTATAGACTGAGCCACCTCCGTGCATGATTATCAGGTCTGACGCTGTGCCACGCCGGCCAGCAGGCACCGCTCAGTCGACTTTCGATACGAACTGCCCTCCTTGATACGCAATTACAGCGAGCTCTGGTGTGTTGGGGATTTGCGCCGCGGCCTTGCTTTGGCTTTATGAAGGTCTTTTTTAATCTTTCTCTTTCGTTGGCTCACCGGTGAGAATGGGGACTGTGCGTATAATGCGAAATTGTTCTCGACATGGGGCACGAGGAGAAGCGAGGCACAAACGCTGTCTCATCTACCGCGCGCGTTTGCTTGTTGAAGAAAATTGTCTGGAGCATTAAGCTCATTGGGGGCGGGGGGCAAGGTTGGGAAGCACACACATGTCTCGGTTCTCGAGATAATGGGACGATATCGAGGAGGGCGATTATTTTCGCGCCTCGCACTCGCTTTCTTGCGCGTCGTGAGACGAGGAGAAGCGGGATATCAAATCTCGAGAGCCCATTTATTGTGCTGCATGAACAAGGGCCTCTCTAATTCCAGCCCAGCCCCCAAACGCTGACCTCGTGGGAGCCTCCACACGGAGCGGGAACGACCACGCCTTGGATGGTCGTTGCGGGCGCCCGGGGATCGAGACCAGGAGCCAACACAACAACATGGTCCGTCCGGGGATGATGGCGGCAATCTCCTTTAACGTTGTCTCCCCGGGGTCAAGGAGGGACGAGGACGATTGGAGATTTCTCTGCCCTCCTCCACCCTCTCTCTCTGAGTCTGGAGTAGACCGGAAGACGAGGTCTCAGTTAAGCTCCTGCAGGGCCACTATCCACCTTTTCTCTCTCTTTTTTACCCCTGATCCAGATGCGCGAGATATCGGACGGACGAGGTAGCATTGCATCACGCCCCTTCTCGTTTAAGCTCTTGGGAGAGAAACAAGCTGGACTTTTTTGCTGACCGCTTCCGGGGACGCAGGCTTTCTGCGGGGGGGACGCACTGTGATGGGGAAGGAAGAAGGAAGAAGATGCTTGCAAGCGTCGGTTCCTGTCAACGTTGACGGGATGGATGAATGGGTGGATTTTAGGTACGGGTATGGGGATGGGCGCGGCACCGTCCGGATTAAGCTACATTTCAACGGCAACGCAGAAAGAGGGAGCCACTCACACGGAGAGAGTGTTACATGTAAGTGTGTATGTGTGTGTGGTCTGTATGTGTGTGTGAGGCACATACAACAAGACAGCTCGCACTCCCATTTTCTACGTGCCCGTCTCTCAGCCCCCGCCCGTTTGCTGCTATTCTTGTCACCCCCCGCCGGGCGCGTGTGTGTCGTGCATTTGAGTTGCCCTCCCTCCCGCTGTCTCTTTTATTCGAGAGCGAAGGGGGGAGGGCCGGCCCCGCCTGCGGCCGCCGATCGGGATGGTCGAGGACCCGACCAACGGGAAGCCCAAGTCCAGCTCGCCTTGGACCATCTTTCATTCATTCAAACGAGAACATTGCGGGTGGGAATGAGATAGATACAGCGTTTGTCACGATTGGCTGGTGGGGCAACATATGAGAGAGGGCTGGCTGGCAGGGTCTCTCTCTCTGCACCACTTTTCGCTTCTTCTTGTTCTTCTTTTTTGCTTTTTCCTCTCTTCTGTTCGAAGCCAAGTAGCTAAGGCAGGGGGGGGGGGGGGGGGAATGGTATGGCCTGGCCCTGAGCTTCTGTGGCCTGGGCCGGGCCCCATTCATGCAGCTGACAGCAAACACATACATGTGTCTGCCGATGCTCATCATCTTGCCTGCCCTGGCTGTCTGTCGGTCTGGCGCCCCCGGCTGTATGATTTCAACACTATGCTTCCCATGCCTGCCTGCCAGCTGTCCCTCCATCCCCTGGTTCCTCACCCCCTGAAAGGGTTTGTCTGATGTAGGGGAGGAAGGAGAGATCCTCGCTGCCATCGCGGGAGCTGCCGGCTGGCAAGCCGCTACATACAACGCTGCGCTATCTGTCTGCTTGCTTCGCTTTGATGCAAGCGATGGCTGGTGCGGCGTGGACCTACTTCGGGGGTCGGCGGCTCAATTTCCCCTGGGGCGTCGTCTCCCCGGTTATCGATCTACATAATGGGTGCGGCGTGTGTACCTTTCACCGTGCTTGTATGTTTGGGCGAACGGACGGAGGAGAGAGAGGCGAGATACATTTTGCATCTTCAGAGGCAAGCAAGCAAGCAGCGTGTGCTTTTCTTTTCTTCAGCGATTGGAGATGTGGATCGGTGTTACTTGACGCAGAGCTTGTGCCTTTTGATGCTCTCTGCTCCCTCTCTCTCGTTCGCTCTCCTCTGATCTGTCCGTTCGTTCGTTCTGTCGATATCGGCCGATTTGCGCTCTCGCCTCGGCTCTTTCTACCCCCCTGTGTGTCCGCTACGTAGCAGAAGCAACGAGATGCCTAGATTCAGAGGCAGAGAGAGAGATGATGGCAAGTTACTTTGCATGGTCGCACAGCCCAAATCGACTCACAAGCACCGAGCACGGCGGGCCCCCCAAGCAACGACCCATCACAAGCGCATCTCCCCAATCGACGAAACGGGGGTTGGCGGGCTTTGCGTCACGTAGCAGGACACTCTTCTGCATATCTTTCTGTGATTCTGTCATGTTTCTTTTGCATTTCGCTTTTTTTCTCAACTTCTCCTCTCCTCCTTCTCTCATATATATGGCTCCATCGGCAAGCCGGGAAGTGGGCATATTCTGACTGACGACACGCCCCCATCTCCACACAATATAAAAAAACTTCACCGAAATAACAACAGCGGTTAGTATACCATGTTGTTCAATGATGCATCGTGAGACGGTCGGACAATAATCAGAAGAGGGTTTGCCTCTTCCTGACCTTGCCATCTTCTTTTCTTTCCCCCCACCCCCAGCCCCGCCCGCCCCTCCTCCACTTTCGAGTGGGACCGAGAACGTTGCCGTTTTGCCCGACTACAACGACGAACGACGAACGAGGTCTGGAGGAAAGCGAGGAAATGTTGGTTTGTTTGCTTGCTTCAAGGCCCGAGCGGTCTTTTTCTTGTTGTTCTTTTATTACTCTTTCCTGTCATCTTCGAGGAAAGGTGACGATGCGTTCTACATGTCCATTTTGGGATGAAGAATTACTTGAAGCAGAAGACGTCGTCGGGCCTTGTGTTCCCCGTCCGCTTCGCCCCGATCTGTCCTCGTTGACGATTCGTTGTTGAGCACGGTGGACAAAGGTCGACAGACAACCTGGCCTCATAATACATGTACGCTTCTCTACGGTTTGTGGGATAGCAACCGCCCCCCACGTTGGACCAATCCGTGGACGGCTCGTCGTCGGACGGACTCGCGACCGGGGCTCGGTTTGTTACGACCTTTTCTATCTTTGCGAGCTCGGCAGTTCTTCAGCGGGCCAGCGAGGGGGTGGACGTGTGCATGGTACGCTGTGGGGGGTTGAGTTTTCTGTCACATCATGTCGTCGACGACCTCGTCTGATACTGTGATGTCTGCCTATGACATGTCTCGTCTCAAGTGGTTAATATGAGTTGGTGGCGATAGACGAGGCCCAGTCTCCTGTTTCTCCCCGCGTATATTCCTGCCTGACCCAGCAATATTCGAGGGTCCGTCTCATTGGCGGCGGCTGGGAGGCTTCAAACTACGGCTGAGAGAAGATTGACGTGCGAGAGACATCGACGATGACTGGTCTTAGACCTCCCCCTCCTCTCTCTTCTCTCTCTGCCTGGTGGTGTCTCCAAATATCCACCCACACTCATTAGCAGCCGCAAGGCACGGATGTGGTGGATTTTCTCACGTATCCCCGGGGGTTAGTTTAGATTGAGCCCAAGAACGAATGACCAAGCCCAGACCGGCCAATTCCAAAAAAAAAAAAAAAAGATCCAAGATATGGTACAGATCGCCCGCTTGCTGCTGAGCCCTACAGATCTTTACGCTACGCTACCCCTGGACCCCTGCTCAGCCCGTTCGCCCTCCCTCTTCTCTTCTCTCCGCCCCTCCATTTTCTTATTTTCCCTGCTGCTGCTCTCATTCGTTTGCTCTTGTCTCTTTCTACAGTAAAATGGGCAGACATCTACAGCGGGCGACCGGGGGGCGCGCCGGGGGTGGGTTTCGTTCTCCCCTCCCCCCCTTCTGCACACCCCTACAACGCCTGTTTGGCGTCAGGAGCCGGGCCTTGGATGCCTGTCTTCCTGCAGGCTGCCGGGAGTGCTACCTTGGCACGCACATGGGTTGCGTCTTCTGCAGTGGAAGGGGAAGAAAAAGAAAAAAAAGAGAGAGATGCCAACCACCACGTCGTCCCAATCGTTTTCCTGTGTGTTTTCTCCACTGTCTACGAGGGGGGGAACACTGAGATGGCAGCACCCACCCACCCCCCACCACCGCCCAACGTTGTATAGCGGCAGCTTGAACCCCATCCAATGACACCTGTCGTGTCTCCATGGGGGGGAGAGGGAGGGAGGGAAGCCGGCGCGAGCCAACGTTGACGAGGGGGGTGTGGGTTTTGGGACCTACGGCAACGCATGGCAGGGGTGTTGTGGGCGTCCCGGCGATTGCGAGGGTGATGCGAGAAAGCTGGAGTGACTTGTCGCAATCTCATTCCAAATGGGCAATGATATCGAGATAGGTAAAGATGTGTGTGTATCTTGTTATGATGGGAGGAGAAGCGAGCAGCAGGAAGAGGGGGGGCCCAGATGCCGAACTGCAAACACTCTCGCACGCCAACCACATTGGATACATACACAAGCGGAGTAGTAGCAGCAGCAGTGGCAGTAGCAAAAGCAGTAACAGCAACAGCAGCGATGGTAACGTCAATTCGTCAACGCGATCGAATCAACAGACGGGAGCGGCCGTGACAAGGGGTTTGACAGTATAACATCGATCCCGGCTGCAGCTGCTTTTCTTCACTTCTCTTCTGGCTCTGATGCCTCGTTTCTTCTTCTCTTCTCTCCTCACTGCCCTATCCTATTTCTATTCTCATCTACACTTCCTCTGCCCAAACACTTACACTCGCACACGCACGACTTACACACGCCCCCCTCCTCCTCTCGTGTGGAACGGAACATCGACAAGCAGGTCTCGACCTTCTTTTGCTCTGGGGACCTGCGAAGTCTTGAAGACTGCAAAAAATTATCTTGTTTCTTTAAAACATCCACGTCTGACAAGGAGGCGTTATTCGACATCCTCTCCTTCCCTCTCCCTTCCCCTACTACCTTTCCTCCTACCTGTCGCCGTCAGAAACACTCTTTCTTCTTCCTCTTCACAAGAGAGACCAGGGATCCGGTCAGCCCAGGAAGTGAACCCCTTCCACCCCTCCTCTCCTCCATCTGCCGCTGAAACGAGACCGCTTCCACGACATTTCTCGACGTCGTCATCACCCAAGGTCACGCACCACGTCCTTGCTGCTGTCTCGAGGGTCCGGAGGAAAGGATTCGACCAACACGGGGCCTCTTCCTCGCTTCCTGTAACAACCACCCTCGTCAGGCGGCTCTTGCCTCCTCAAGTCGCTCACTCCATCTCGCCTCCTCTCACCTTGTCTGCAAGCCACCCCCTACCTCCCACCTCCTCTGTCACCTGTAGATCCCTGGCACACGCAGCCAGTCCGCAGCACACACAAAAGAGCAAGCCGTACCGAAGCAATGGTCAGCCCGACTTGCTACCCCGACGGAAGACGATATAGCCGCGTCGACGCACCCTACGTCTACCAGGACCGACAGCAGCGATACTCGAGCACGTCCGAAGCGCGAACATCGACAATGACTGAGCGAGAGCCCGAGACCGACACCCCGCCCCGCAAGCGCATTGCCGTTGCTGTGAGTCTTGAACCTTCTTCTACTTTGATGTTTTTTTCTTTTCTTCGCCTTTGTTTTGGTCCTTGCCGGTCTACAGGCACGCATGTTGGAGGAGGGCACACGAGAGAAGGGAGCTTGCATTTCTGGGAGACAAGAAGAAAAAGAAAGATCTGACAGATCGACAGTGCGGCCGTTGCCGGAAGCGTAAGATTCGTTGCAGCGGAGACGCGGGCAACGGACTGCCCTGCCAGAACTGTAAAGCTGCTGGTGCAGACAACTGCATGTTCCTCCGTGTAAGTGACCATCTTCCCTATCCCATTTATGCCGTTTCCCCGCGGATGGGGTGACTTGATGCTGAACTCTGTCCAAAGGTCGCCTCAACAGAAGCTCCATGGGTTCAGCCCTCTGACGCGTCTTTCGGCTACGATCTCAAGGTCGCGAGGGCCTACCAGAGCCAACTCGCATCCCCCTTGACGACCTCCCCGCCTCACTACGGCTCTGAGATCCATGATGGCCTCCCGAGGCACGGCGGCTACCCACCCACGTCGGCCGGATACTCGTACGGCTCTGGAAAGTACTACTCCTCGTGGGCTGCCGCATCGGCCCCCGCCTACGCAGCCGACGACGGCACCGGCGTCGACTACTCGGCCATGGGATACCCGTACCCCTACCACAGCCAGGACCCGACGTACCTCTACCGCATGACCGCCGCCGCGAAGCCTGCCCCCGCCCCGGCGGACCTGTACGTCAACACGGACGGCACGGGATACGGCTACGGCAGCGCCGGCGGCGCCCTCGTCCACCGCGCCGCTCCCGGCCCGGGCCCCGCATCCGTCTCCCCGCAGGAGGCGCCCAACTTCTCCCTCTCCACCGTCGCCGCCTCTCTGCCTCACGCTGGCGGCGGCGGTGACCGCCTCCTTCCCAACCCGTCACGCCTCCCGGGCACCACAAATGTCCTCGCCTACCGCGCCGACACATCCTACGCGCCCTCGTCCAAGTCTTCCGGCTGCCCGGGCTCCTCCGGCACGTCCCCGACGAGCGCCGTCTCCGACAGCTACGAGAGCCCCCCCTACCCCGCGCCCTCGCACACCCTCCCGTCCATGACGCACATGCACCAGCACCACCGACTCTCAGGCGGCGACGCGGGTTACCCGCCGTCAACGGCCAGCAGCGGTGACTCCATCTTCAGCGCGTCCGAGGCGAGCCTGCGCACGCACGGCTCCAGCTCGGACCTGAGCTACAAGTACACCACGGAGGGTTCCAGCAGCGGCTCCTCATCCGGCGGACGCCGGGGCAGCGGGGAGACGTCCTCGTCCGCGGGGTCGCTCGCCAACGGACAGGCGTACACCGTCACCACGCCCTCGTCGAGCATGTACGCCGCGGCGGCCGCCGCGAGGCACCAGCACCACCACGTGGGGGCGTACATGATCTCGGAGGACGTGGGCCCCGAGCACCACCACCATCACCACGCGGGCCGGCGGCCCGCTGGCAGCTTGTCTGCCTCCTGAATTTCTAACTCCTTAACCAAAAGGCCCCTTTCGATTTCCAGCCGGAGATTCTGCTCAAGGGGGATTTTGCAGAATAATGGTGCGCAACATACCATTCACGAGAGAGACTTCAAGACAATCAAGAACCTCTTGTGTTTTTGCCGGGAGGAGGGGGCTCCCTCTTCTCGCGCCATGCGCCACCGGAACAGACAAAAACCCGCCTTCTGATTTGGAATCTTTTTTATTGCTTACCCGAATTCTATTCGTTCGAATTTTGTTGCATTTTTCTCTTGCATTACTTCTACTTCTGCATCTTTTTATGTGCCTTGGACCATTGTTCTCTCTCGACCTGCATTCAGCCAGTCAAGCCAACCAGCCAACCAACAGCCTCCTCGAAAACGACGCGATACGACACGACTCGAGGCGTCGACGAAGGGGGGAGATCTTACTCCTTCAAGCAAGTACGGCGTCTTGTTCCGACCCTCCACACTTCCAGAGATACGGGACGAGGAAGGCTTTCGTGGCGCCTGGTTCTTCTTGGGAGATATGCACTCCTGACACCGCTGGCGTTCGGACTTTTGGCCGTCATCCAACCGGACGATCCTCCGGGGCGACCGGTGTGCGTGTCAGCTATACATTGCGCATGCGCCTATGGACTCGGCTTCTCACGCCTGCGGTGACTCGGTGTGTGTCTGAGCCGCGTCGTCCTTGCGCTCTCCCCCTCCCTCGACGATGAGAGAGTTACCGGCTTCTGGAGATAACGACCCGCTCGCCCCGCCGGCTTGCAGATGTGCGAGACTCTTTCGGAACTTTCTCGAGAGAGATGGAGGCTGGACGTCATCTGTCTCGAGGAAATCCCGCGACGTGGGAAAAGGGGGGGTTCACGAGAAAGAAACACGAACGCCACCAAGATGGTTCTTCCCCCCCTCCTCTGACCGAGGAACTGGATAAGACAGGCCTGCTCTGCTTTTTCCCCCTTTCGACACGGTGTGGTTACTCCCCCCGAACCCAACGCTCTGGGATAGAGGGGGGGTAGAGGGGAGGGGAGATGCAAGGGGCTGGACCTCCTTGTGCATCT
Organism: Colletotrichum musicola; assembly: GCA_014235935.1. Lineage (NCBI taxonomy): Eukaryota > Fungi > Ascomycota > Sordariomycetes > Glomerellales > Glomerellaceae > Colletotrichum > Colletotrichum musicola. The sequence continues at coordinate 46,918 of WIGM01000046.1, read as the reverse complement.
CGTCTCGTTCCTCAGCCCATCAGGCTGGGAAAAAGAGAGCAGCATCATGCAGTGTCTCGTTGGGACTCGGGCTGCTTGGAGAGAGGTGGGAAGTCCAGAACCAAAATGCGTGTGTGGCTTGCAACCCTCCTTTCTCTCTTTCCCCCCAACCCCGGAGGACCACATGCGGCTACCCGACCCGGCGCGCCCGCCCCAAAAACCGACGACGTTCCCCAGTCCCGTCCCGTTCCCGCCCTCCATCTTTCTCCCGGAGAGCAACCAACAATGTGCCGGTCGAAAAGCCCCTCCTTTTGTGTTCCCCCAGACGGCCTGCGAAGCACAGCCCCTCCCCCTCCCCTCCTGTTGACTCGAGTTTTCCGACGCGGGTGTCTTGGGAAAGGCAGAAGAGAGAGGTGTCAGCCAGGGTCCCGGCCCAGGCACGAAGCCGCCTGCATAATCACCAATCCCCGTTTCCAGAGACGCACACCCCTGTCGTCATTTGATGTTCGCTATCTTTGGAAAACAGGGAATCGGGGAGAGGGGGGATTTTGTTGGTCGTCGAATTTCGCTTCTCTTTTCCCCTTTCTTACCAACGACATCTTTCTCTTTCATTTTACCACCACAGCACACGCACACACCCACCCTCCATCTCTGAATATCGTTTCAAAGTTGATGGGTGAGGGGTGGGCTCGCATTAGGAAATAACGGAACAAGAGCTGGGAACGACATTCATCATTGGGCGGGATCCGAAAAGTTATTGCCTTTTTCCTACCTCTCTTCTCGTGGTCACAGCGGGGTGGGTTTTGATTCCTCGCTTTACGAGGGTTTTACCCACCACCAACCACTACCGCCCCTCATCATTCCTTTCATCGTTGGTTCTCCCCGTCAATGGGGGTCTGTAGGAAGAGTCTGCATGTCTACGTGTTGTTTTTCAATGATTTCGTGTTTGTCTATGGTTTTACCCAGGGCATGAGGGTTTCTCTTTACGTCTAATACTTTCTCTTCCGGGCAACGCCAAGTGACGTGCCGCGGTTTACGAAGAGACATTCCCCCCTCCTCCCATCGACCTGGGAGGATCGAAAATGGGGCGGGGAAGGGGGGGAGGAGAAGCAACGGGACGGGTTCAAAACCGGTGATACAGAAAAGAACGGCAACATTGGTTATTCTTTCCATCTTGAGTATCGGGGGAATTGAATTGGGGGCAAACAACATGAACAAACAACGCGCGCACGATACCAAGAGAAGGAGTAGGGGAAACGAAAAAATTACAGATTAGCGATGATCTGTGTTGGAGGGGAGAGGGCATCGGTTGTCCTTTTCCTTGTTGATTTCTACCTTTTCTTCATCTTCTTTTCCATTTCAACCCTGTACCAATGGCGTTGGGTCATGACAAGTATGTTTTCTGACGGTTTTCCCTTGTCCTCATCCATTCGAGGGCATAGGGAGTGAGCATCTTTTATCACAGACAGAGAGACAGACGAGCTGCTGCTGCCGTTCCTTTCTGTTCATGGGCCCGAGATTTTCGGGTCTTCTCTCCTTTCATGCACCCCGAGTCCATGGGCCTGTTTTAGCCTTAATAATATGGTCCGGGGGATTCTTCAACAACGGGGACTATCTGAGGGGAGTGCGCGGTCGTGGGATGGAAGGGTACAGATTGTAGGTATCACAGATATTATGAGGGGATGGGGAAAAGAGGCCCGCTTGAGATAGAGCGCGGCATTCATGTATCAGATAGTCCCCCGACTGGGATCGGGCGTTTTGCCTTGCGTGGAGGGCAAGAATCGAAATAATTTTCAAATCATCTCTCGTAGACGTGTATACTTGTGCGTGTGTGCTATTGCGTGTGTTCCCTTTTTTTCCCCCGCCAAAAGGGCTTGATAAACATGATAATGGGGTATGAATTACTGTTCCACTGGAAAAATGTGGAAGATGGAAATGTGAATGCGTGCGTGTGCGTGTATGGCATCCCCCTTACTTTTACAACTTCTCCGCCACGTCGTCAATCTCGCAAAACGCCTTGAAGGTGACGAACTCGTCGTCGTCCTCGCCCTCGGACTGCAGCACCAGCTCCGCCGTCGACCCCACGAAGAAGACGTTGCCCTCGCTGATCTTGTGCACCGTCGGGCCGACGGCGATGGTGCCCCTGCCCGACGTGCAGATGATGATGCTGGGGCCCTCGAGGGGCTCGAAGGTGGCCTTGGAGCCGTAGCCCTTGAGCAGGGAGCGGACGACGCTGAACTCGTCGATGGGCGGGTCGTACAGGATGACGGCGGAGCCGGAGCTGTAGGCGGCGCGGTTGAGGGTGGCGTAGGGGTACTCGGAGGGCGACATCTTCTGCTCGTCGATGGGGGCGTAGTTGTAGGTGAGCATGTCGACGAGGGTAGGCACGTCCTTGAACTTGGGGGTGAAGCCGGCGCGGACGACGTTGTCCGAGGCGGCCATGCACTCGATGATGTCGCCCGAGAGGTAGGCGTGGATGTCGTCGGCGCGGAGGAACATGGCCTCGCCGGGCTCCATGCGGACGAAGTTGAGGAAGAAGAGGACGAAGAGGCCGATGTCCGCGCCGAACTCTGCGTGGTTGCGGGTGATGAGCTCCGCGAGGGTCGCGCCGTCGCTGGGGCCCGCGCCGCCGCCGGCGAAGTTGTCGCCTTCCGACTTGGCCAGCGATACGAGGCGCTCCGCCTCACTCTCGATCTCCTCGGTCGTGGCGGACAGCAGGGAGGCGAAAATGTGCTGCAGGGCGGTCTTGTTCCGCTCCTTGGTCTCTGCGGAGTCGGTCTCCTCGTCGCCCTTTACCGTGTTGATGAACTCGTCGGCCTTGTCCTCTTTCACGAGGCTCTTGAGCGGAGGGATCGTGGAGAGAAAGTGGGAGATCTCGGCGAGTGGTCGGAAGCCGCAGAGACCTTCGAACGGAGTGATGGCGATGGCCATCTCTGGCTTGTGGTTGTCATCTGGGTAGTTCTTGGGGTCGCGGGCGTGCAGCTGCTCGGCGAGCTTCTTGTTGGGGTGGGCCTGGATGGAAAGGGCCTTGTTGATGGAGAGGACCTTGAAGAGGAAGGGGAGCTTTGAGCCGTATCTCGAGGCGACGGGTGCGGAAAGGAGTTGCTGGTTGTCTTGTACGAGCTCGAGCAGGGTGCGGCCGGACTGGAGGTCTTTTGAGGGGTTCGAGGGATGGGTGCCCATCCAGAGCTGTCAGCGTGTTAGTGGGGAAGTGCTTTGTTAGGAGGAATCCTGAGGTCTCACCTCTGCGTAAGGCTTGTCAGACTGGATGGCGAAGCCCTCAGCTGGTGTTGTGGCCGCAAAGCGCGCAGCGGCTGACGCCTCTCCCTTCTTTCCCCATTCGTACGAGTTGACTCCGCATTGGAGCTTCAGCAGAGGGATCTGGAGAACCATTTTGGGAGACGAGGCCGTGAACAGCTCGAGAATGAGAACGAATTGACAAGCAATGGAATGGCAGCAGTGTACCAACGATGCGACGTGGTGGTGTCGTGGTTTTAAGGATGCGAAATGGCGCTGATTCACCCCACCATCAATTTGACGTCAGGGAGGGTTCGCGGGAGCTTCGTGAGTTCGGGTACCTTAGGGGCATGGAGGGCCGACGACCCCGCAACAAGACGATCTGGACCCCAACAGCTGACCCAGACCCCTCCGCGCCTGCGCACCGAGGTACGTGCCCACGTACCTTTGGGTGAAGGATGATCCAGTTTGGTGCAGAGAGCACGGGCCTCGGGGGAGTGGTCGGGCCGTATCGCGGACGGCGGGGCCCAGTGACAGAAGACCCCGCTTAGGTGATGCTCCTCCAAGATATGATTGGCTGGCTGCCGCAGCTCTAAGCAGCACGCGGCTACCTACAGCTGCCGCGCTCAGAGGGCCAATGAGCTCATGCGCGCGACGTTTCTCCCCTTCGCGTTACAACTTACCACCAACAAGTCAGCAACACCATCTTCCACCGCAGCCGCGTCTCGACCATGTTGTTTGCAACCTCTAAGCTGGATGTTTACTAAACTCTAAGCTCAGCATGTGCTGCAGTGTTTTTTTTCAATTGGATTTGAAATACTCTTTTTTGTTTTATTGCATTCTTCTATGTTGAGATACCCCAGCTCGAGATCCGAGCTATCGATCTACGTACCGTACCTACCTACCTAGCACCTGCCTTGGCCGGCCGACGAGGCTGCCTGCCCGCCCGTACGGATCTCAGGTATCAGGTACAGCCTTGCCTGTTCTTTCCATGTAAGTTCTGGTTGCCACGTTTGCGCTTGCCGTGCGAAGCGATGCGCCGCGACGAACCTGAGCTATGATCGTCCGCCTTTGCCGCTGCCCCTCTCATCCTTCTTATTCCCCCTGTTCCACCACGTTCGGTTCCCTACAATCCATATTCATCACCCCACAACCTATCTGTTGCCCATCATGAAAGCGCCAGCAGCTCCTCGCAAAACACTAGCAGCTCCGCGTAAAACGCTTCCGACCCCGACGGGCACCAATGCTAATGTCACAAATTCCAGCGTCCCGAAAGCCGAACACCCCAGGCCTACACGGAAGCGGAAGGCTCTCAGCACTCCCAACACCCCCGCGACGGGTCCCGAACCGAAACGGCAGCTGGTCGAAGCTGTTCCCGCGAAGCCAGCATAGGAGAAGGGCGCCCCGGAGAACAAATCGCTCGGTGCTTCTGCATCTCTTAGGGTCAAGATGTCTCAAAGAAACAGGAGCGGCCGTGGGTCGAATCGCAACAATGGCAGTGGGCACGGCGAGGAGGTCCAGCTTTGGGAGTCTGGCAAAGAGAAGTTCCAAGAGATTGTCAATGGCGTCAACCAGGAGAACGACAACCTCGAGGAGCTACTGAGGCTGGACAAGAAGGCGGCCGTCGCGAGCAAAGACGGCGGAAATCCCTCGGCTAATGACCTAAACAAGATGGAACAGTTTTGCCGCACCGGGGTGAAGCTGTCGGAGAATAATTCGAACAACATCAAGCACCTGATCGAGCAGCTAAAGATCCTGAAGGCCGTGCAGCAGGCTAAGGAGGCTGCAGAGGCTCCCGCAACAACAACAACTTCATCACGCACCGGCAGCTCGACGCGCAACAGAGACGCCGCTGCCGCCGCCCTCTACGACTTTGACGGAGCGGGCGACTCCCCCGTTCCGAGCCCCATGGGCAGCTCGCGCAAGTTTGGCGACCGAGGAAGCAACCGCGACAGCATGCCGCCCAAGGCCGATAGCGTCGAGCCGCAAGGGTCGACGGGTAGCAACACAGCAGGGTCGTCGTCAGGGGCGCTGGGATCGAACGCCAATGCGGCGCGGTCCAGCAAAATGTCCTTCTCCAAAGGTGACAAGGTGGCATTCAAGCGAAAGAAAGACGAGCCGCAACAAGGCGAGACGCCCTTCGATTGGATCCTCGGGGAAGTAGTTGGCGTCATCGGCGAAGGCAAGAGCCGTCGGTACAAGTGCCTAGACGTGGAACCCGAGGACAACGTCAAACCAAAGGAGTACAAGACATTCGCGTCGGCCATGATACCGATTCTCCCCGAGAACCAGTCGCATAATCTTGCGAAGCTGGAGGCGGGCAGGATGGTGCTCGGCCTCTATCCGCAGACGACGGCATTCTACGCGGCAGACGTCGTCGGCACGGAGGCCGACGGCAAAACGGTCAACCTCAGATTCCACGGCGAGAACGACTCGTCAACAACGCACCAGGTGGAGCGACGATATGTGCTGGAGTACCGGAACTGAAAAGGGATGCAGAGCCGTGAGAGCGAGATGGTGGTGGGGGCATATTGGGTGGTATTGGGCCCGAAGAGGGAAGCGAAACATTGCGAACCAGCTTAGCGAAAGCCATAAACAGACGGGGGCGGGCGCTCGGTCGGGAAACAATCGCGCGTATTGGCCCGTGGGCCGAGATCAAACGGACGGCCGGGGGATGTGTAGATGCGCGTGATGCTCATTAAACAAAAACCGGAGACTCATGACGCGGCGGATCACAAACGGAGCTTTAGCATCAGACCGGGGCCGGGGCAAGGCAGATTAGTATTGACGGCGAAAGCGAATATAGCATGCTTGGGAACACGGCCATTACAGAATACAGGAGTGTCATCATATTATACTACGGAGTGCCTCCCGCAGTTTGCAACTTGGCAGAAGGGTAACAAGGCAGGCCGGCCTCTTGGCCATCTTGGACGAGATGATGGCATGTGCTTGCTTGTCTTGTCTTGTCTTGTCGACTTTCTTGGGTGTCTTCTGTCAAATTACGCCCCTGACTCCGGCATGGCACGTGCATGAAGCGAGTGCCGCGCCGGCGAGGTTCCTGCATGTCGCTAAATGTGCCTATTGGTCGGTGCATTCAGGGAGCCATACTGGACCCGCCCTGCCCCTTTCAACGGCCACTGAGAGGCGAGATGGGCGGGAAGAGCACTGAAGGCAGCGAGAGGGAGCCCGGAGGGAAACACTGGAACGTCGGGGACTTGCAGGGACAGCTAGCCCGAAAACAGCATACGGCGGGACCAGGGGCCCTGTTTGTTTGGGTTCCGCTGGGGGAGGAGGAAAAAAAGGTACGTTTGGTCGCTGATTGGTACGCTGTAATTCTCAGGCCACTTGCACTTTTTTTACGGGCATGTACGAAGTCGGGCTCGGATACCCAGCGCAAAAAAAGCAGGCCTTAGGTGAGGCCGTGATGGTTCTGTTCAGGGCGAATCTCCGACGATGGAACACACAGAAATAGACGGGCGCACCCCGCAGAGACATGCGTATCGAAGTGGTATGCGCGGATGCGCAGATGTTCTGTAGATGATGTGTGTCAATGGCAAGAGACGTGAGGCAGCTTTGCATAGGTGACTTGGGGTACCTATCAAGGTACCTCATTAAGCAGGTACCCAGATGAGCTACCTGAGGTAGGACAGGTACGCATTACAGGTGTCCATTACAGGTACCTAGAGTGAAGCAGGAGAGACATCAGCTAGAGTCGCTAAAGCATCGACGTTGAAACGCGTAGGTAAGCCGATCAGATCAGTCCTCTCCAACGAGAGAAAGCTTTGGCTTTGGCTTTTACTACTACGTGCGTGTAGGTACCTTATGCTTCGCTTTGCTTTGGACGGACTGCTCCCGCGTGGACGGACTGCTCCCGCGCCAAGGCAAACAGCAGCAGCCCTCCTCGCAACACCTCCTGCGTTTCGAAAGACACGAGCATTAATCTAGGCCCAAATATAGCCGTCAATTGGTTCCTCGTTTCGATACACTATCCGTACCGCCCCTCGGCATACTCTGCAAGTACTTCCAGGCTCAAGTTTCGCAGTGAAATACCGCGTACCTTACCTCAGGTACCCAAGGACCAAGGTAAGGTACCCTGCTGCTGCTGCTGCTGCACACACCCCAGTCAATCGCCTGAGCGAACAGCGCCCAACAGAGCCAACGACGTGCGGGCGTGGTGCTCCATTTCGACCCCAACCTCCGATCCCCGACTCGGCAAGCAGCAACAGATCGCAAGGTTGCTTTTTTTTTTTCTTTCCCTTTCCCCTTCCCTTCCAGCCGCGATAGCTTCTCTCTCCGCCATCACCCGTACACACCGCATTCTCGGGACTCACGCTCCTTCTCGACCTCACCTCCGATCCTTCTTCCCAACCCTCGACGACCGCACATTCAGTGCGCGCACGACGACCCGAAAACGACCAATTGTCCTCCACTCGCGAGATTAGCGAACCCGTCACACGTCGCGACATCCATCCCCCCTTTCCACCGACCGTCCGAGCCCATCACGCCAGCTCTTCGACAACCTCTTCTCTCACACTCTCACTCTTCCTACCTCTACACCGAAAGAATCCAGGCAACTTCCACACCGTCAAGATGGGCGGCCAACTCTCAAAGATGATGGGCAAGATCTTCGGATCCAAGGAGATGCGTCTGCTGATGCTGGGTCTCGACGCCGCCGGAAAGACCACCATCCTCTACAAGCTCAAGCTGGGCCAGGACGTCACCACCATTCCCACCGTCGGCTTCAACGTCGAGACCGTCACCTACAAGAACGTGAAGTTCAACGTCTGGGACGTCGGTGGCCAGGACAAGATCCGTCCCCTCTGGAGACATTACTTTAGCGGTGAGTAACCCTCTCTCTCTCCCCCGCCTTCCACCCCCGCGCCCCTTCCTGGGGGATGAGTGTGACCCCTTCCGCCATCTGGCGGGAAACAATTGCAGCAGACGCGCTGACGAAGATTCTCAAAACCTTAGGCACCCAGGGTCTCATCTTCGTCATCGACTCCTCGGACCGCGCCAGAATCGAGGAGGCCAAGTCGGAACTGCACAGGATCATCAACGATCGTGAGATGAAGGACAGCTTGCTCTTGGTGTTTGCGAACAAGCAGGACATTAACGGAGGTGAGTCACATCCATGATAAACGTCCCCTCTGAGACCAGCTGGCAGCGCAGGCTGCTCCGACAAGGAAGAACAGGTAGACTGACGGTACCCCCAAAAACAGCCATGAAGCCTCAAGAAGTCACCGAGGCGCTGCAGCTCTCCAAGTTAAAAGACAAGGTCTGGTACGTCGTGCCCAGTTGCGCCACGACGGGCGAGGGCCTGCTCGAGGGCCTGGCCTGGCTGTCCAACAACGTCAAGGCGCCCCCGGCCCCGGCCAAGAAGTAAACGACGAGACGAATCCTTTTTTTCCAATCCATCCATCCGCAATCCGATTCCCTTTATTCTTACGACCGAACCTATCGAAATCCCGAAAACTTCATCGACACACCCGTCTCCTCCATCTCACCTACCGAAAGAAGCTGCGATCTGCATGCCACCTCAGAATGCACATACCGAGGCATCGACCGTCCACCCGCCAGACCGAAGACCGTAACAAGGGTTTGCGTCTGCTATTGCACCCCCGGCTCCAGCTCCGCTCCAACGAGGTGGACGCCGGAAGAAAGCTCACCTTGCCGAGAGCGCGCTCTGTTGAGTCACGCCGTGGTAGCCGCGAAGAAAGGGGGTGGCCTTAATCACTCCTGGCTCGACAGCGACGGAACTTCCCACCGACCAACCCGGGACCCCCAGACTACCAACCCACCCACTCCAATGGCTATTTTTCATACCACCACCAACTCTTGACGTAACGCTTTTTAACTAAGAGAAGAAACCGCGCGGATATCGAAGGGAAGAAGTGAACAGGACGCAAAAGGGAGGGTGAGGGGCGGCCTTCCGCACAACTTTTGTTTTTCTCTTGCCATTACGGGGGGTGTTTTCTGGGCCGCTGCCGCTGCCGCAGCTGTTGCTTGTTTTTCCATCTTCTTCGCTAACCTCTCTTCTCTATTCCGTGCCGTGTGTGGTTTTCTGAAATACCCGAACTTCCTAGAAGGCGAGAAAAGAACGTGGTCTTTTTTTTCTTATTGCTGTCTTGTTACACACCCTTATTTTTTTTTATTGTCTCTTCCGTCTTTTTTGGTATGGCGGGAAACGGGGGAGGGCAAAGGCAGGGCCAACACGATATTTCTCCCCCCTTCTTTTTTTTCTATTCCATAGTTGTATTGAAATGATGTACAAGAAATACCCTCTGTGAGCTTTTTTCCAGGAAAACCAGCCCAAATTTCGTCTCCTTATGTACTGAGGCTGGGTGGATCATCTGGCCGTGAGGCTCTGAGTTTGGCCTCTCTGGGCCATGAGCCACTGTTCATGAGATTTCGTTCATTCATTACGTCGTGGAGGGAATCCAGCCCCAGATGGCGCATTGCAACGCAGACAAACCGCACAAGCCCTTTACGCTACGCACACAGCCCCCCAAGTCCCCTTTCATCTAGCCCAAACGGCCGAACGGAAATCTTTTGGTGCGTGGCTTTTTCGTGTTTTCCCGCTTTGACCCTGCCCGTTCCTCGCGGAGGGGAAACACCAGACTTACTGACCTAGTGTAGGCGACCCCCTTTTTTTCTAATGTTCTAGATCTTGGGGGTCCTATTGCGCGGCGCGCCTCAGTCACGGGTCCTGCCGCCGGCGCTTTCTCTCTCGCGAGCCGGCGCTAGTTGACAGGGCTGGACGGGCGTTTGGGCATCCGTGCTCTTCTCACCTCTCCTTCGATCTGCCGCTAATAACAGGACATATCGATCTTACTCATCCGGCCAAGACGACGACGAGTCCAACTACGATCCCGACGAGCGCGCCAAGATGATCGGACGTTCTGGTCCCGGAGCTGACGGCGTTGTTGGCGGGCGCGACCATGATGGGCCGGTGCCAGCCGCAGTGCACCGAGGCCTCGCGCGTGACGCAGGAGTAGTACGTCGTCTGAGTGTACCCCATCTCTGCTAGGTTCGGCTCCGGGCGCGGGGTGACGCCCGGGGCTGGGGGGATCAGGGAGGCGTAGTCGCGGGGGCCGTCGGAGGGTGTGTCTTGTGCTGCTGCTATTTCGATGTCGGAGGTGGGGAGGGGGAGGGAGGTGGGTGATGAGGGAAGAGATGTGGAGGATGGGGGAAGAAGGGAGCTGGGGGAGAGGCTCTTGCGGAAGCGCTCTGGGCCTAGACGGAGTGGCCTGCGCATCGAGGCGCAGGGGACCGAGGCGTTTGAGGAGGAGGAGTTGGAGGGGAGGGGGAAGATGGGCAGGGTTGAGTAGATTGGCGACGGCGTTGGGTCTGCTCCTTCTGCTGCGGGAGTGGGCGTCGGGAGGAACGGACGTGGAGGAGGGCGGGAGCAGGGCTCGGAGGAGGTCGTGGGCGCGGGTGTTGGTGTTGCTGGGACCGCTGGGAGGGCGGAGGCGGCGGAGGCGAAGAGGATTAGGAGGAATCTGAGGGGATGCATGGTTCTACGTTTGGTATCTCTAGGATGTGAGGTCTTTTGGGGTTGTAGACGAAGAGAGTGAGACCGGCTCTATTGGAAGGGGTATCTTAATAAGACGATTTTTGTAAAGTGATGGTCTCGCAGAGACTTTTGTTCGAGAAGAGAATATAGAGGAACAAAGGGTTTGCGAGATGAAGGAGAGGAGGTATGCTCGACAAGGACAAAGAGAAACAGGGAACAAGAGGGAATTCTCATCGCTCTTTATCATTGACTCATCGACTCGGATTGCTGCCCAAATCACCCAGAAACAATTCCTCCGAGAAAGACGGAGGGGAACCCCCCCCCCATGCAACATGCAGGAGTCATCATCCATCATCGCAGGCGGATGCGTATGACAGGACACGGTTTGCCGGCGATGGTTTGCCTACTGCCACACAACTACCACCGAATTTCTGTTTCGTTTGGTGATTGCATGGGTTCTGTTTTTCCTCTTCCGATGTGTGTGTGGGGAGATGTGGGAAGGAATGCACATTTCGCGTCTGAGGTTCGTTGGGAGTCGCGCGAATGGAAGGAGGGTCGACGTTTTGACGCGGTGATGCGCGGCGGGGATGATTGGATGGCGATGGAGCTTTTGCGATGCTGACCGATTGAGGGGAAGGTACGTCGCGGGGGTGGCTTTTAGTGCTGCGACTCTCAAATGGAAGAGGGGAAAACGCCCAGAAACCTCTCTTCATTGGAAGAGAAAGAGAGTCGGAGACGTGTCGACATCCAGCGAGGGAAATAAAGCAGGGTATGAGCGGCATCTGGGTAGGAAGCCTTCCGAGGGTATCGTATCCACGGCCCGGCCGGGGCTCCGATGCCCTCCACCGACTCGCGGACAAGGCCTTGGTTTACCGGCGAGAGTAAGGCGGGTGGGCTCCGGGAGGTTTCGGGGCGTCACAGCAGCTCGGCCGAACCCAGTAACGATTGTGTTTAGTGATCAACCCTGCGCACCTGGCCGTGCCTGCGTGAGGCTAGTAGGCCAGCTCCTCCGTTTGTGTCAATCCCCCTGTCTAAGTAAGCAGCTCATCTCAAGACAGCAACAGCGAGGATCTGCACGAAAGCGATGCCAGACACAAGTTGACAGAATCGAATCGACGAAGCGAATTAATCGACATCTCCGGTTGTTTGAAGTGCCATTTTCGCTTCGCTCCGTGTATCTAAGCTCAATCAATACCTAGCTACGCCCCTTCCTCCCCCCGCCTGAGCTGGGCTTCCTTCGAACGGCAGACATGAACATGGCCACCTGCATGTATCTAGAACTAGAACAAAGTCATCGCGATCCTCTGGAGAAGGGCGAACAGCCCGTCCGCGGGAACGAATCCCATATACACGGCCTGCCAGGCGGCAGCGAGTGTGCCTGTACCCTCGCGGTGAGTTTTGGATGTCCATCACGAGGGATATTCCCACAAGATAAATAGCTTACCGACGATGGGGCCCAGTGGCCCGAACCCCAGGAGCTCGAGGCCCCATCCCAAGGCGATCTTGCCGAGCCCGCCATTGCCGACCGCGGACTTGAGGAGCTGTGTGACCACCGTCAGCGTCGGGCGACCCGGGAGGCTTCAATGATGATCATACTGTGACCGTGAGCGCGTCCATTGTCGAGGATTTTCTTGATTGCTTGGATTTCGGTTCTTGGGTTGAGGATGGATGGAGTTGTGTCGACGAGGTCTTGGGTTTGGGATCTGTCGAGGTTTTGTTGCTGCTGTGAAGGTTCGAAGATGCGGGAGGCCGACCACGTTAAGGCAAACATTAGTCTCACATATCGACATCGGTTTGGATTCAAGACATAAGCGCCCCCCTTAATATGGCTTGCAAAAGTATTTCACTGCTCCCTCCGGCTCTACCAGTAGGTCTCCTTTTCTACATGATAGGCCCGGTATGTGTAGCTCAGCCTAGGGCTGCGGAAGTGAGCATCATATATCTACAAGAAAGTAACATGAAGCAGCTACATTTCCATCAGAAACAGATATCTACATTCGAGGCATCCAGAATCATTAGGGCCACAGAAGGCGGATCCCTGGGATCTCTTCCTCCGTCTAAGAAGCCATCGTGAAAAACGCCAGCACTCCGCTCGCCCAAACGGTGCTCATGAACCCAACGCGGGCACCGAATACATGATCTGTAACGGCTGTGAGTTGAAGATCCAAGAAGAAGCCTGGAGACATTCAAGAACAGAATCTTACAAGCGAAGGGGCTCAGAGGTCCGAAGACGACGCGGCCAAGGACGATAATAACCACCCAGTGCAGGACGAAGGCGGCGATCATCGACAAGACGCGCTGGGCGATCCATAGGAGGATGAGCTTTCCGATCCACGACCAGAGGAACATGGCCACCTCGATAATGATGGACTAAACTCAACGATCAGCGCGGTTTTCGGCGAGGGTAGTGAAAATCGGACCAGAATGATGGGCGTCAACAAGACGAGCTGTGTCCGATCGTTAGCTTGGTTCGCGACGAGTATGAATGAGTGATCTCACCAGAATGCGCCTGAGCATTTCGACAAACTTTTTGGGGTGTTGGTATTTTGCTGCGAGATCGATGGGACGGTGTGTTTGTGAAGGGTCTTTCTTGTTCGGCCTCTCGAATGTTCTGTTGTTTTTGAACGTCCGAGGCTGCGGGAGGCCGACGGTCGTTGAACACGAGCACTCTCGCATGCGAACTTTGCGAGGACCACAATATTTGTGCCAAAATCAATGTGAAGCGCGGCTATAGGATCAGACTCGGGACTTGTATCCAAAAGTAGATCTCTCTGACCATCTGGGGCGCCTTCTTGCTTCACATTGTTTGCAGGTGGTTGCTGTCAGAGCTCTTGACGTGGTCCAGTGCCGCCTCTATCAAAATACCACATCCTCAACACAACATGACAAGAACTGTTTACTCTTTGACATTACAAACACAAACCAAGCAATAGATCACATTTCAGCATGTTACTGGAGGTGGAAAGGCTTCCAAGGTATTGTCGTCGGTACTGCCTGGCGGAGGCCGTCCGCCGCCCGTCCAGTGCCCCACTACGGCGCCGGGCCCCGATCCCCGATCGGGCTCTCACTAGCCCGGGGGAATGAACAATAGATTGGGCACATCTCACCGGATAGTGTATACAATCCCTGCGTGCACCGAAGCCAGTTCAATATCAAACCACGGAGATACCTTTGGTCAGAGCGAGCGACAACTTTCTGGCACACATCAGCATACCATCTCGGGCTGGGCTTGCTTACCTACAGATGCTCCGGCTGGCCACCTGGTTTTCGACACCGAGAGTAAGACGGGCGAATTCCGAATGTCATAGAGGCCCAGCTGAACCCACAAACGACCATGTTTAGTGACGCCCCAACCCTGACCACGCGGCCCTGGACCCCCATTGTGAGCTCTACGTAGTTCTTGGCAGTCCTGGATTGCGAGCGTGTCGTCTGCAGCCACAAGACGCCTCTTTCGAACCACATGGCCGTGAAGCAGGGCGTCGTGAACGCGAGACGCGTATGCTCGGCTGTGGTCACAATATCAAAATTCACCCGCTGCCATGAAAAGACACGTATTTCGATGATGCATTGGGAGCCTTGGAGGGTGAACAAAGTTGGTTGCCATGGGGTCTGAAGAGTAAAATATAAACCCAAGGCCGCGCTCGAGAAGACGCTCTATATCCAGAATCTCAAATACATCATCCACACAAACGAGTAGCACCAACCTCCCATCAAACATATAAAACTTTTGCAGAAACTGACACACTCAGAGAGAAAAGTCTAACAACACCATGACAAAGCTCATCACAGTCTACGGCGCAACAGGGGCACAAGGCGGCAGCGTCGCGCAGGCCCTCCTGCGTGACAATACCAACTCCTTCTCCGTCCGCGGGATCACCCGCGACCCGTCGACCGAGAAGGCACGGAAGCTCTCCAACTCTGGCGTTGACGTCGTTCAGGCCGATGGCATCGATAAACAGTCCCTCGTCGCTGCTTTCAGTGGTAGTTGGGGCGTGTTTGCCAACACCAACTCTGATGATCTGGTGAGTTTTGCTTACTCCAGAATGGTTTGTGGGGAAAGACTCTGACCACCCGTAGAGCATTGGAGAGGAGGGCCTGCCCAGCGAGACGGACATCGGAAGAAACATCGTCGACGCGGCCGTCGAGGCCGGAGTCCAGATCTTCGTGTATAGCGGCATGGCCTCTCCTGAGGAGATCACTAAGGGCGCCATGACTGCCAAGGCCTTCGAAGGTATCCATCATGCGGCAATCTCCCCCTCATCGAGTTCACGAAAACTGACACCCACCGCCAGAGAAGCACGCAATCGGGGAGCACGCCCGCTCCAAGCCCTCCCTGACCGTCGTGGAGGTCAGCCCCGGGTGGTACATGGAGAACTTCCTCGACCCGGAGCTGGCCCCGGTCTTCGGCGGGCTACCCTTTGAGGCCGATGCCGAGGGGTACATGACCTTCCGCAGCCCGCGCTGGGGCGGGGACGGGGAGGTCCCGCTGATTGCCGTGGGCGCGGACTACGGCGACCTCGTGCACGGGGTGTTCCTGTGTCCGGTGGAGTACCGCGGCGTGCGTGTGCAGGGGATGTCGCAGTCTAGGGGCATCGATCTATTCGGGGACGACTTCCAAGCCGGTATGCTCCCACTCCCCCTTCTCCTTTTCACGTAGCTCTTTTGATATACTAGGATATCCGATGTTGACTTAAGATGCACAGCAACAGGCAAAAAGGCCCGCTACGTCCACGTGGAGGACTGGAGGTTCTTCGAGACGTACGGGGTGCGGGCGCTCGGGACCGTCAGGGACATGTTCGGGTTCGTGCAGCTCTCTGGCGGGCTCTACTACGGCGAGCCGAACGATGCCGCGATTCCCAAGGTGCTCAAGGCTGCTGCCGCCGAGGCGCAGGGAAAGACGGGGGAGGAGGCGGAGTTGATGACGCTGGAGAAGTTCTTCAAGGTGCACTTTGGTTGAGAACGGGGGATTCAATGTTGTTTTGCTGGTGGCTGGTATCCCTGACTGTCTCTGTCTTCTCATCAAGTGTGCGTGTGAATTGTCATTAGCTCCTATTCGTTAGTTCCATATCGATCCCCTTGTCAACGAAGCCTGCTCCCCAAGACCCTCTTGACTTCACAGCTCCTCAATCCAAGTAAACCCCCGCGCATTCCTCCACCCTCACTGAGCCGCCGACAAGTCTTCCAAAACCTTCCTCCCCCTCAGCACATCCTCCTCATGGCTCGGCTCCCTCGCCGACTCGGCAATGCCCTCCTCAACCCACTGCCTCACAGCAGGATGCCCCAACAACCGCTCCACGTACTCTCTCGCGGCAGCATCCTTCAACGGAAGCCCAAACGTCCTAATCCTCGTCGCAACAGGCGCGAAAAACGCATCCGCAGCAGTGAACCCCTCCCCAGCCAACCACGGCCCTCCAAACCTCCTCAGCCCATCCGTCCACAGCTCCTCAAGCCTATCCAGATCCCGCTGGAGGGCTTCGTCGGGCGGCCCGCCGAGGTCGACGCGCAGCGCGACGTTCATGGAGCACTGGTCGCGGATGGCCTCGAAGCCGGCGTGCATCTCCGCCGCGGCGGAGCGGGCGAACGCGCGGGCGGCCTTGTTTTCGGGGGAGGGCCAGACGGACGGGTGGGCGTCGGCGACGTGCTCGGCGATGGCGAGCGAGTCCCAGACGGTGATGTCGCCGTCGACCAAGGTTGGCACCTTGCCCGAGGGGGAGAAGGAGAGGAAGGCGGGCTGGCGCTGGCCTGGGGCGAAGGTCTGCAGGCGCTCCTCGAAGGGGACGTCGAGGGCCTTCAGGAGGACCCAGGGCCGCATGGACCAGCTGGAGTAGCGCTTGTTGGCGATGTAGAGGATGTAGACCATTGTGGGGGTGGTTGGGGTTTGTACGGGGTGAGATTTGATTGAGGTGGAGTGTTTGATGATGCTTGCTTGGTCGAGGTTGCTGACGATCTTGATGTTCATTATATAAAGTCCTACCCACTGGTGGGTTGACTCACATCACGACATCAGTCGATGGTCTAGCGCACGCCATACACGCCCTGCCGCCGGCGGGTCTCGCCAGCTTTGGCAGCTGGAACACTAGTTCAGACGGATTACGCATTCCGCATCGTCTCAGCCGGCCGGGTTGTTGCCATAGGGCGAAAGCCGAAGCGGGTAAAGAGGGTGAAATGAAGCTTATCGCAACCGCACACCGACAGGACAAGCGGGGCGGAGAACGTCGCTTAAAAACATGTCAAGCAAAGGGCGCCGCTCATGAAAGTCAATTGGGTCCCGATGGTTTCGAGAGCCGAGAAGCTAAAGCGGCGTCGCGGAGTACAGGCCAGAAACGAATAAGCTTCATTGAGAATGAACCGAGGTTGAAGCCTCACGTCCCGTTGGCGGAATCATCTCCGTTCGTTCCTCTCAACCGGTTGCGATAACGACTGGAGGAGAATGACCGATAGATGGCGGCAACGTTTGTTAAATGGGGCCCTGCCGGTGTGTCTCGGGGCACGTACCGGCCACTGGCCGAAGAGGACCGGGACCGAACGGGTGACGGCTCCGGAGACGTACCGGATACCGGAGTCGCCCCTCCGGGTATCTCAAAGTTCGGGCATTGACCTAAGGTAGGTACATGTGTGCTCCGTATGCAGGACCAGTATTCGAGAAGGAACCACGAAACATTGAGCGGCTGCTTCTGAAAGCTGGTTATGTGGTTAGGGATGCTAGATTTGAGAAGAGCGACAGACTGCTGGGCGGCAGTTGAGATTACGTAAGGCAATCCCGCGCTGATCGCTGCAGGTCTCAGCGGCATGGCGCTAGTAGGTCATACAGCACCTCCAAGCTCAGCTCCCGCAGGTTTAGCACCAACACCGGGAACTTTTTTTCGAGTGGCCTCATAAATCTTCTTCCTCCCCCCCTCCACGGACCTTTAACCACCCACTCCTCCAAAACGGGCGAACGAGCATGCTCGCGGCACCATGGGTCTGCCGCCGGTGCATGGGAGGGCTCCTGAAGCCCAGGGCCGCCCAATTCATCCGCCTTTCTAGCACAGGTGAGCTCCTCCGGTCCTCGCAATCTGCAATCGACGAACCTCAAGAAGCAAGCTCGAACTGACCATCCCCCTCCCGCAGAATCGAACGCCGCGCACCTCCCCGCAGCCCTCCTCCAGCGCGCAAAGAACCTAGCCAGCGAGCACGACGCCCTCTCCCGCGTCCTCGAGGACAACTACGACTCCAAGACGGCGCGCCGCGTCGGCGAGCTAGCAGGCGTCGTGGCCGCCCTGCGCGAGTGGGAGAAGGCCCAGGCCTCCATCGCCGAGCTCAACACCCTCCTGTCCTCAAAAGACAAGGAGCTCCGCGACATGGCCCGCGACGAGCTGGAGAGCACCTCCGGCCACCTAGGTTCGCTGTCCCGCAAGCTCTCCGCCAGCCTCACGCCCCGCGACCCCTTCGCCCACATGCCTTGTTTGTTGGAGCTGCGCCCCGGGCCGGGCGGGCTGGAGGGCAGGTTCTTCGCGGACACGCTGTTCAAGATGTACCGCCAGTTCTGCGCGCGGAGGGGGTACAGGGTGCAGGTAATCAAGTACGAAATGTCCGACGCGGCGGGCGACTCCTCGTCAGCGGCGGGCGAGCAGCCCCTCCAGGAAGCCATCCTCGAGGTCCAGGACCCGGGCGCGTACGACATCTTCCGCGGCGAGGCGGGCATGCACCGCGTCCAGCGCGTTCCCGCAACAGAATCGAAAGGGCGCACGCACACCTCAGCAGTGGCCGTCTGGGTCCTCCCCTCCTTCCCGGAAAACGGCGCCGTCGAGGAGGACTTTGAAAACCCGGAGAGCGACTTCTACATCGACCCCTCCGAGGTAAAAATCGAGACCATGCGTGCGAGGGGCGCGGGCGGCCAGCACGTCAACAAGACGGAATCCGCGATCCGGATGACGCACAACCCGACTGGCACCGTGGTCAGCATGCAGGACTCGCGGTCGCAGCAGCGCAACCGCGAGGACGCGTGGAAGCTGCTGCGCTCGCGCGTGGCGCTGATACGCAGGGAGGCGCGCGAGGAGGCCGCGGCAAGGCTGCGCAATTCTGTATTGTCGAAGAACAGAATCACCAGGGGGGACAAGATCCGCACGTACAACTACCAGCAGGACCGCGTGACGGACCACCGCGCGGGGCTGGACGTGCACGACTTACCCGACGTCGTGGCGGGGGGCGAGACCCTCGACAAGGTGTTTGACGGGGTGCGGGACTGGATGGTCTCGCAGGACATCGAGGCCATGATGGCGGACGAGGAGGCCAAGGCTTTGGCGGAGAAGAAGACGCAGAAGTGACAGCTGTGCTACAATTGCCTCTGTACAAAACGTGGTTGTATGAATATTGTAGAGTACACCATGCAGACCAACGAAGAGGGGCCGGAAATGTCCCATCACGAACATATCACGTTCAACCTCAACTTGCAAACTACCAGTGCGTCTCTCCTCAAACCTCACGATCCAAGGACCCCCGAAAAACCCCCTTCAAATGCCAACTCAGGGGCACCCCGGCTGCAAAATTTCTCACCGCAGGGAGCAAGTCATGCCCAAACCCCAAACGTGCTCCTCCTGCAGATCGCCAAGAACATGGAACAGACTATGCTTAAAGGGACCGTCGGGGGCATGGCTAGCTGTAACGGGCGAAAAACGTGCCCAGTCACGTAGGTGGTCACAGTAGTAAGGTGTCTAAGGCGTCTGGTAGTTACTCCGGCCCTCGCGCGGCTCGCAACGCAAGACGTCTTTGTCGTCAAATTCCCCCGCCTTTTAGGGGAGGGTTCATGACGTCGTGCCGAATCGTTGTTGAACCCCGTCGTAATCTTGGGTGGTAGAACTAAGCGAGTAGCACTAAGGGGCGTTCGCAAAGATGATCACCATGAGAGACGCCGCATGTTGAAAACCTTTCACATTTCATCACTACATTTGAAGTGTTCAAGATACAAGAGAGGGGAATCGTCATAAAGACGTAAGAACGTAGGCATGACAAGAGGAGGACGCAAACAATAGTTTTGTTGCCTTGTTTTTTTTCCCTTCCGAAATTCCCCCTTTTTTGGTGTGTGTGTGTGTGCGTGTATGTGTTCCGCCTGGAGGAAGTTGGTGTAGAAAACAGAAACCTAAACCTTCTCTCCGGCTACCAAATCAGTCATGAAGACGCCTCGCTATGGTCATATAGTAATGTACAACAGGTGTTTGTGTGTGTTGGGGAGGGTGTGTGAAAAAATACAGGAACCCGGAGCGTGATGAAACGGAACTGCCCAGCCGTCGTAAACAAGAAAAAAAGACATGAAGCTGGCCCCGTGAATGGTGTACAGATGTGTGCTCTCTCCCCCTATCAGTCCGTTCATCAACGCTCCAGGTTCACTCGGGCGGGCCTCAAGCCAGCTGGCGCTCCCGCCTCATCATCTCGAGGACGCCGACGACGCCGTTCTTGCGGAGCCGCTCCAGGACGACGCGCATGCCCTCGCGGCTCTTGCCCATCTGGTCCTGGGTCTTGCTGGATGCGAGGTTCTCGATGCTGCGCTGGATCCCGCGGGCGCCGAGCCCGCTCACCCAGCCGGACAGCCAGCGGCCCCCTCCTTGCGCCTGCTCGGGCAGCTGCTCCGCGACCGCGACGGCGGCGTTAGCCTGGGATGTCTGGTCCTTCTTGCCCCCGCGCAGCCTCTCGCCGAGGCGCGACCTGTAAATGATGGTGGTGGCGACGTCGGTGGCGGCGTCGGCGGGGGCGTTGGCAGGCAGGTTGAAGTCCTGCTTCTCGACGACGGAGAGGACGTTCATGAAATTGAGGTTGCGGCTCTCGGTGCGCATCCAGCCCTCGCGGACGTCGACGACGGACGTCTCGAGGACGTAGCTCGCCTTCTCGGCGGAGCCGCCGCCGGTGATGGAGGCCGGGAGGAGCTTGAAGACGGGGGCGGGGAGGCGCGACTTCTTGAGGTGGATGCGGGTGGTGTGCAGCCTCCCCGTGGCCGGGTCGAGGCGGCTGTCGATGGTGTCGGTGCTGAGGACGTGGGTGGAGAAGGGGTTGAGCTTCGGGGAGGAGTAGCGGAGGAAGTAGGCGAGCGTGACGGTCGGGAAGGGGTGGGAGTAGGTGTGGTTCGTCGTGTGCGTGAGGACCATCTTGTTCGGTATGTGCGGCGGGCGATCTTGGTGTTTGTCGACTGGGTTGGAGTGTTTGATGCGATTCGATTGGCGTCTTCGAACTTGTTCTTGGGATGCGAGAAAGCGCTCACGGTCGTCGGGGCGTTGGGCGGATTGACATCGAGAGTCTCGTCGTGGCCGATCGAGTGCAAATTTTAGGGGTTGTCTCGAAAACGAAGACTGAAAAAAAAGTGACGCTATATCCGCCCCGGAAGCTCGGGCACCGAGTCGTCGGTATATGTCGTCTTCGGTGTTTGCTCGATGCGCAAAGCCGTCGGGTAGAAATCTCAATTCGCAGGTCGGAGAGAAGAGGAAAAAATCGGCCGCGGGTAAGGGAGGGAGGGGGGAGACTTTTAATGACGAGGAGCAGACACGACACGGGGTGATGAGGAGAAGGAGGAGGGGAGGAAGGGCGGCTGGAATGATGTAGCGTGCAACGACACCCGTGCGTACATCGAACGATACTATGGCAGGTCGGTTGATTTTGGGGGGTAGAAGCTTCCGTGCGACTTTCTTTTCGACCACTGGCTAAAACGTAGGGGACATGCAGTGCAGCAGTGCAGCAGTGCAGTGTTCCTCACTCCCCCGGCCCAGCCGGCTCGGTCGCCGGATCTTCCCAGCCACTGAGAAGCTGCGACAATTGGCTTTGTCCGCATGTGGGGCGTCTCTGATTGGTCAGGCGATCTTGGGGCGCCCGCTTTTCGTCAGGCGAGCTTGGGCCGTCCGCGTGGCAAAATCACATGATGTGGAGACACCGAGCTCACCGAGATTACCCTTGAGATGTACGTACCTGGGTTGAAGCTGTTAGTTTGAGCCTCACCCGCAAAGTGGACCCTACACCGACGACCACCTACCACAAACGACCGCCATGTGGCTGACACTCGTAGAGTTTTCTGCTTGAAACACACCGCGGCACTGGCGGCTGCTGCAGTGCCGATTCAGTGGTTCGGTTCGCGGCTCTAGTCATCTACTACATAGTACATAGTACATAGTATAGTACCTAAGTAGGCCCATAGTATGACATCGTGCCATCAAGCGGCCGCTGCCGGGGTGGTACTCGTAAGGTGCGTGCTGCAGCTTTCCCCAGTTTCAATTCCGATCCCTGATTGGTTCGGACTCGACATCAATGACGGGAACATCGACGAAATCTTGAAGCGCGTGTTGTCTGTTGTGCGGACGACCCCAATCAACATGACTAGCTGCATGAACAGATGCAGGCGCAATTGCGCGAGAAACATTCGATCCTGGGGTAGAACGTCGATAACCCGGTCTGTGATGCAGACCCTTGTTCCTGGAAGCCATCACAGCTTGAGTTCTCAATGCATGACTCTCGTCGGCACGGCGCTGTACTGAAGCTATCATTCAAGCAACGTTCTACATAGTAGGTGTGGATCTTATTTCTCTCAGGGAACTTAGCATCAAAACCTCCGGCCGAACATGCCGGCAATCACCGCTGGCCCGACGGCGCCTCAGCTCGCGGGTACGCATCGGGCGCCAGCTCCGCAGGCGGAAGCGAATCGGGAGGCAGCTCCGTCGGCGCAGCACCTGCAGCATCGTGGCCCTGCCGCATCTCCCCCGCCACGCTCTTCTTGTTCCTCGCAGCCTCCTCCGCCCTCCTCTTCCTCCTCCTGTACCAGCACAACGCGACAGCCAGGGCCAGGACACCCGCCACGACCGCCCCGGCCACCGAGCCGCCGACGACCCTCATGTCGACCGAGCTCCCGCCGCCGCCGGCCGAGGCTGACGGCGTAGGAGAAGCAGAAGCCGAGGCGTCCACGACCTGCCCGTTGACGATCCTCTTACCGGTGCCCGCGGTGCAGCACGCGATCGCCTCGTCGGGCTTTCCGCAGCACAGGCTTCCGTCGGGGCACTCCGTGATGCGGACGTCCATCTGCGACGATGGATATCCACCCGTGCCTGGAGGAGGCGAATCCGTCAGCACCCCCCATCAGATCAGTCTTTCCCCCCCAAAGCTCTGTTGAGACAAACACACGGGATCGACAGATACACCAAAACCCTCCAGAAGTCGATCACTAGAGAGAGACAACTCACGCGCTTCGCCGTTGATGCACAGCTTCAGGCACCTGGGCGACTCCCACGTCCGGTCCGTACAGCTCTCCCGCCACAGGAACCTCATTCGCGGGTTCCAGCACAGCCCGTCGTCCCGGCACTGGTCCCCCGGCTGCGTGTTGCAGCACATAGTGTGGCCTTCCGAGAGCGGGGAGCACGGCCTGTACGTGTCGTCGACGCCGTTGTTGAGGAGGTGCCGCTCGGTGCCGTTCGGCACGAAGCACGACCCCTGGCCGGCTGCGATGCCGGCCAGGGCCACTAGTGTAACAGCAACGCCCAGACGCATGGGGAGGAAAGCTCAATGATGAGACTAATAAGTGTAGGATTCTTACTACCAGATGAGCTTCGTCAATAGACGCGTCGGCAGGACCAAAAAGGGAGAGGGAAAGAGAAAGAGAACGAAAATGACGAGATAGCGGAAACAACGACACCTGGAAATCGCAAAAAGAAGAGGGCGGCGTCTGAAAACCTCGAATGGATGCAACTTTTCATGCCAATGTTGGTCTTACACGAGGCGACCATCTTGGGGGCAGGATGCCTCGTCTTGGCACCTTGTTTTCTCCCTGGCCCCCAGCGCCGGGCGCGCCGAAACTGGGGGCATTGTCTCGCCATCTCGCTTTCGGCCAGATTAAGTATACTAGTGATCCCCAATTCTTTGCTTTTTAGGCAAGGCTCTCTTGGCCCGTCCTCAGCTTCGGGGTAAGCTCGTACGATGTTTATGTTTGGCCAAGAGGAAACAAAACTCGGCAGTTGTCTTGGTTGAGGTGAATGACTTAATGGCACCGGCACGGAGACAGATAGAGAAACAGACGGAGAGAGGTAGGGGGGAAATAGACGAGGAGAGATAGAGAGAAAAATAGACGGAGAGAGAGAGAGAGAGAGAGAGAGAGAGAGAGAGAGAGAGAGAGAGAGAGAGACTTTGTCCAGTTTAAATTTGATTCAATTTACCAAAACTCAGACATAACCGCGATCCCTCGAAAACCGCGTCCGTTAATCTGTTGACAACTCTCGGTTCGGACGTGCAGAACCCTTGTTTCCTGGGAAGACGACAGCCGTCACCGAGCAAAATGTAAAGGTGTCTGTCTGTCTGTCTGTCCCCCGAACTCCTAGCTTAAACACACCGTCGAGAAATACAAGCATGACAAGAAGACGTTCCCGCTCAAATATTCCCTTTCCGCACAAACAGCTTTGAACATGACTAACGCCGTCTATTCCTTGCCTCATTTACCAACACATATTGATTGGTACACATACCACTTAAGCACTCTAACCAGAACTCATCACCGTCTGTCCGGAGGCACCGGCTCCCCTCCCAACTCAACAGGCAACCGCTCATTCCCGGGCAACTCGCTCGGCTCAGCATAATACCTCATCTCCGGCCCATCCTTCCCCGTCTCGCCCACCACATACCCCCCCGCCACAACCTCCCGCATCCGCCCCTCCGCCGCCGCCGTCCTCTTCCTCCTGTACCAAAACAAGAACCCAACCGCAGAAGCAAGCAGCACAGCACCAACAGCTCCTCCAACCGCGCCGCCGATAATAGCTGCGTTACTCGAGCCTTCGCTGCCGCCGGGCGTCGGAGACGGCGCAAAAGCCGGCGATGACGGTATCGTTGATGCTGCAGCAGACGTCGCGGGACCGATCCTCCTCGAAGTCGACGTCACGACCTCCCCGTCCACGATCCTAACACCCCTGCCTTCGTTACAGCAAGCGCTCGCGTTCTTGTCGTTTCCGCAGCAGTAGCTCCCGTCTGCACACTTCGTAACAAGAACATCCGTCCCAGACGAGGACACGCCATCCGTAGCTATTCAAAGGACAAAATCAGCGCTGCCTTAACTCCCCCCTTCTCAGAAAACCGGCAGATGACTAAGAGATCAAGACAGCAAGCCCGCTGGGAAAACTTACAAACTTCATCATGGATACAGAGCTTCAGGCACTTAGGCGACTGCCACGTCGGATCCGTGCAGCTCTCCCGCCAGGTCAACCTACCCCCCTCGTTCCAGCACAGCCCGTTCGGCTGGCACTTGTCGCCGGACACGGTGTTGCAGCACATGCTGTGCCCGTTATCCTCGCAGGGCTCGTACTTGTAGTCCTTGGCGTTGGTGAGCGCGTGCCGGTTGGTCCCGTTGGGCACGAAGCAGGCGCCCTGGCCGGCGACCGTCGCCGGCCACGCGAGGAGCGCGACGGCGAGGACGTCCGGACGCATGAGAAGGAAAGTCCGCCGAGACCTGGTGATTCGGGGGAATAACGTCGACCGTTCGTAGATGGGCAGAGAGGAAAGAGGTAGGCAAGTAGGGTCACAGGAAAGGGCTGAGGAAGGGCAGGCTGCCACCCGGGAAAAATAATGATCGTCGCGGCTGCACGGCGACGCCTTGAGACGCTTCGCTTGAGTTGGCGCCCTTCCTTCCAGCCACCGGTGCTGGGCTATCAAATCACAACCGTCTTGAAGCCGCCTAGTGCTATTTTGGCGGGCGCTGTCTCGGGATTGCACTCGCGGTCAGGCCCCAGGAAATATTCTAGTCCTGCTGCCTCAGTAAGAAAACAAGCCATCCAATTATAGAGTCTGGGCGGAAGGTGACGGCGCGACTCGAGTATTATTTCAAAGCTCTAAACGTCAACATCTGCTGTATTCCAGGTGCATCTGTTGTCGCTTGCATCCCACACGATAGGATAGCCTGCCAGCCTGCACCACCACCTCTTACTGTCCGCCGTCGTCCATATAAAGCCGAACGCTGGAGACGGGCAGCGTAGCGACCCCATTGAAAGCCATGCGTCTAAGCTGCCCAGGGAGCCTTCTCACACCTGTGTTAGCGCCTCCCCCAACACGTGCGCGTAAAATCAAGGCGAATCTGGCACCACTGACTGAGACATCCCGAAGAGGGTGCTTGGCTCCTTGTGCTTCTCGTCCCGCACGAAAACGCCCTCGCTCTCGACCTTCCAACCCCGCACGCCGCTGAACTGGACAAAGTGCACGGCCATCTCCCACGCCTCCCGGTCGGCCGCGTCGCCGCTCTCGAAGGTCTTGAGCTCGAGCCAGGGGCTGTCGGGGCCGGGGTTGAAGAGCTCGCGGAAGAGTAGCGAGTAGGCCGAGTTGCGCTCCATCCACAGGTCGGATATGTCGATGTTGCGCATCTCATCTGCGTCGTTCAGCAGGTCGTTGCGCGGCACGAGCTGCACAAACATGCGGTCGAGGCGGGGGCAGTTCTGTACGAGCGTGTTGAAGTGACTGGAGAGAGGGAAGATACCGACGTAGGAGAGGTCGCGTATGGACGCATCAATGAGGGGCTCGTCGTTGGGAAACTCTTCGGCGCCCAGGAGTGCACCGAGAATGGACGGCGGGCGCTTGAGGTAGTACTCGTACGTCTTGTAGGCGCGAGTCGATGAACCCTCGTTCAACAGGAGGGCCTGCCACGGGCGGATCGTGAAGAGGTCGCAGGGTACATACATCTGGTGGGGGATCTCGGATGTCTGGCGCGACGATGAGGTGATCGTCTTTCCCTTATGCTTGGCCGTAACAGACTTGTCCTTCCGCGAGAGAGACAGAATGTGCTGCGGCATGTCGAAGTTCCACGCATCTCCTAGGAAAAGCATACGCGAGAGCAGTCGTGCAAGAACCTGCGGCGATGCAATTATGGTCAAGCGCATGGGATCCACGTGCGCAAACAACGTCCTCCAGAGCCAGTTGTAGTCCTCGCTGTACGATGCTTTGCTGGCAAAGCCTGTCTCCATCAGCTCCACGTTACTGGCGCCTTGCGTTGACAGCCCGCCCATGGCATCCTCGACGAACATGGTCAAGGTGTTGACGTAGCTGAGGAGGTTGTTCTCTCGGAGGAACGTGAGGAGGTCGATGGCAGATGCGGGATCTCCCGTCTCCTCCATGAGTGGCAGCTCGAAGCGATCGAACGTCCAGACGACATGTCGGAAAAGCAGCGGCAGCACGACGGCTCTCCATCGCCTGCAAACGGTCGACGTGGTCTTGAGATCACGTTCGAAGAAGAGGTTCTGGAGCATAATTGAGCTTGGCTGGTCGTGGAGCTTCGAGTCAGAAGGCGCCGGTCTGTCCAGGTAGGAGAAGACCTGGGCCAGGATCTCGTTGGGGAGTTCGTCGACTGTGAGAGCCATGTCTGCGTTATTCAATTGGGTGATCCTTCTGTTGATTTGGATTTAGCTGGTGGGCTGATTGTCATAAATGATTGTAGAAGTGATGTCGCCGACGTTCTTTCCGTCGACGAAGGTGACCTGTTTCACGGCTATCTTCTCGCCCGGCACGAGTTTCAGGATCAGACGAGGAGCGACCAAGGTAAATCGACGGATATAAATGCAGCAGATGTTTCAGAAGTCGATCAATTATTGGAGTTCTCTGAAATGCTCGCAAAAAGTGGATTCCCAGATCAAAAGTGAATTGTTGATGGTATGTACTGATGTAGGTAGATGGAAGGAGGAGGAGTGGCAAGCCTGAAGCATGTCACTGACTGGACTATCAACCCCGCCCGAGCTCTGATAAGATAAGATAGACGATAACGATAAGAGTTCCTTCCCCAGCTCTGGAGCTCGCCCGCCGTCACGGTTCACTGCCCGAACGCCATCCAGGTCCAAATATGAATCGAACAGATCATTCGGTCAACAATTACGCATGCAAGGCACCAGTGCAATAGACAACATCTTCCCATCGACTGATACGACTTTCCTGCAGCAGCTTGCTTTTTCTTCAAGCGGAAAGCACCTCTGGGCGTCTCCACCGCCGTGCCGCAACGGCGCATGCTGCACCTAGTCCCCGATCCATGCCACGAGCAAAAAGGACTTCTGTTCGCAACATCCCTGCTTCCAGCACTCACACGAGCTTCCCTCCAAGTCGAATTGCAGAAAGATCGTGTCTACACTAGCGGTAGCGGCCGCGGCCGGGCTTTTGCCACTTGCCGTCTCCAAAGTCAGCCATGACAAAGGGCGGGGAAAGCGGGGAGGGAAGGAACACCGAGCGGCAAGCGAGCGCCAGCTCGGGCGGTCCTGCGGTGACGATGCAACGGGATGACATCGACGAGACGAGGGGTAACAGACGCCAGCGGGATGAGAGAGCATCGGCCCTATCCACACACGCGACATCCCGCTGACCTGATCCCGACATCCACCTGAATCTAATCAATCTCGCCATCCCGGACGGACCCCCCTGGCAAGGTAACCCTGAGTTGAGCTGCTGCTTGCTATTAAAGGAAACACATCCCGTGCTGCCTTTCTCGGGCCTCTTTTTGGAAGATGCAGTTCCTAAGCCCTGCTCTTGAGAGATCCATAATGGCCGCCAAGAACCACCAGAGACCACCCTTCCGTGCCGAGCATATGGGCTCGCTGTTGCGGCCCAAGGCCCTCACAGAGAAGCGCATCGCCCTGGACGAGAAAAAGGCCGTCGAGATCGCCCAAGATGATGAGCTTCGCCGCCTGGAGGAAGAAGGCGTTCGCGAAATCGTAAAGACCCAGGTGGACCTTGGCTACCACGCCGTCAACGACGGCGAGTACCGTCGCCACCAGTTCTGGGGCAACTTCTTCCCCGGTCTTGAGGGTTTCGAGGAGGTTCCGGCGCCCAGTTGGGACATCTTCCGCATGTATGTGCCCGACATTGCGGCCTTCAGTAAGTCCCCAAGCTTGCTCATGAAATTCCATTTGCTGACACGTCCTCAAGTCGAAAGCGATCACAAGCCTGGTGAATCCATCCTCTGCACCGGCAAGATCAAGCACAAGGGCAGCACCTACCTCAAGGAATGGGAGTTCCTCAAGAGCATTATCCCACCCGAGAAGGTCAAGGAGGCCAAGCTGACCCTGCCCGCGCCCGAATGGTATCACTTGCGGTACAAGCAGGGCCACGCCTACCCGAAGGAAGTCTATGCCAACGACGAGGAGTACTTTGCCGATATCGCCAAGGCATACCGCACGGAGCTGGAGATCCTCTACGACCACGGCGTTCGCAATGTCACCATCGATGACCCCAATCTGGCGTGTGAGTGGGCTCCTCTCGGGTTGCTGAAATGTGGGCGAATTGCTGACAGAACATCCAGACTTCTGCTCTGAAAAGATGCTCCAGGGCTTCAAGGACGCCGGAGAAGACTCGGATGCCCTGCTCCAGTCCTATATCAAGCTATACAACGACAGCATCAGCTCCCGCCCGGCTGACATGCACCTGGGCATCCACCTCTGCCGCGGCAACTTCGCCTACTCGCGGCACTTCTCCGAGGGCGGCTATGATCGCATCGCGTCGCGACTCTTCAACGAAATCAATGCCGACACCTACTTCCTCGAGTACGACACGGAGCGTGCAGGCGGCTTTGAGCCCCTCAAGGAGCTCCTGGCCGACAAGAACGTTATCCTCGGCGTCGTGACTTCCAAGTTTCCCGAGCTCGAGGACCTCGACAAGATGCGCGAGCGCGTGTTCCAGGCGGCTGACTTCGTGGCTCAGGGCGCTGGTCAGACGCGAGAACAAGCGCTGAAGAGGATTGGTGTCAGCCCGCAATGCGGCTTTGCCAGCCACCACCTGGGCAACTCGATCACCCACGAGGACATGATTAACAAATTGAAGTTGGTGAGGAAGCTTGCGGATTCCATCTGGCCGGGGGAGCCCTGAGCATCAAAAGGAGCATCGACGGCCCAGAAGAGAAGCGAGTGTAAAAGTGTTTGAGTCGAATAGGCGATTGGTGATTGATATCGTGCGAGGCGGCCAAAATGAGAAAAAGTTAATAGTTCTGGTTGGTCTGGGTTTCCGTGCAAAGAGCCCGATAGCGTTAGGGTCCGAAATCAAGTTCTTGCCTTGTAACAACGGCATACTCCTTGCGTGATGTTTGGCAGAGAAGAGAGTTCCACTGTGAAGTAGACCTAAATGTGAGCCGAAGCTCCAAAGGGGGTATCATTGTTGAAAGCTACGCCAAACGCCGTCCCTATGCTTCTTGATGCATCGCCTCTCCTGCCGTCGACCCTACCAGCATGCCAGGCGCAAGGCTCACACAGGCAGCGGCTGGGGGTTGTTCCCGACGGTCTTGTACAGCTCGCGCAGCTCAAACTCCTCGTGGCCGCCCTCGGGGACCTCGCCGACGACGCGGGCGGGCTGGCCCGCGACGACGCTGAAGCTCGGTATGACCATGTTGGGCGGCACGACGGTGCCCTCGAGGATGCGGACGTAGTCCTTGACGATGGCGAACTCGCCGACGACGCAGTCGCGGCCGACGTGGACGTGGGAGCCGATCGAGGCGGCCTGGATGACGGTGTGCTGGCCGACGAAGACGTGGTCGCCGATTCGGAGGGGCATGTAGGTGAAGGATCTGCGGGACGACGAGTCGAGTTAGCGAAAGCTTTTGATGGAACAACAGATTGCATCCCAAACGGTGCAAGCTTCGTCGGAAAAGAGGAGTTCGGTCTTCTCTCACCCTTTGTACATTCGCCCCGGCGGGCGGAGGACGGCGCCCCTCGAGAGGAAGCAGTACCGGCCGATGGCGACGGCGGTGTTGTTCGCCGGGGCACCGCCGCCGGAGGGCTGCGCGGAGCGCGCGAGGTCGCCGCGGATCATGACCTCGGGCTGGATGACCGTCTTGCCGCCGAGCATGATGTTCTGCGTGCCGACGAGCGTCGCCTTGCGGGCGACCTTGTTGCCCGTGTCCTAGAGGCGGTCTGTCAGTCCAGTTCGCGCAATTGAGCTTGTCGGAAGGAGTGCCGGTTATTCGTACGGTCTCGATGTAGTCTCCTTTCGCTGGTCTTCGCGACATCGTGGGCAACGTCGCTGTGTTGGTGGAATCCAGGTTTTAGATCGGGGGGTTGGCGAGAGTGGAAGGAAGAGAGGTTCGTTTGGTAATTGTTGGCTGGCAGGCGCGTTGGTTGGTGTGTGACGTGCTAAGGTGGCCCGGGCGACTCACTGCCCGCGGAATTACAGCGCGCCGCTCTAGGGACTTCCTCCGTCCATCTGATTTCTACAAAGCTTCTTTCTTCTGCCTACTACTTACTTACTACTTTATTTGAACTACCAACCTACCTACCTACCACTTACTTACTTATTACAACTGATTTACATGTCTGCTCTGTCTCGCGTTTTTTTCTTTCCTCAATCCAAAAAGATGAAATCAGAAGAACCACCTCGGCTCCTTCAATGAGGACTAACAGATCGACAGACAGAGAGGAAAAGTATAGCGAGTGAGCAAACGACAAAAAGTGAAGATGCGGCCAGTGTGGATTGAACACACGACCTTCAGATTGATTGAATGAAGTTATCCAAGTCCTTGTGGGACCCGCTTCAGTCTGACGCTCTCCCAACTGAGCTATGTCCGCCGGACATCTTCGAACTCCAGCCGAGCTCCACGATGCTATGAATCGATCCACAGAAGTGGATCTTTCCGATCTCCTTGGACTGAGCAGTCATTCATCATACTGTTGCGGTTCTCTATCAGCTACGAAGCAGATAGAAATGCCCTCTCAATGACCGCAGCGACGAAAAAATACTGGGAGCTAAGCTGACAGCAGTGGTCCAATGATGTTAAGGCATTGCACGCATGACGCATCCCATTCCCAGGCGCTGCCAACCAACCATGAAGGCACAGCCCCAGCCTGGTCCAGATATGTCGGCCACTTCCCCTCTTCATGTTCTCTGTACTTTTCGATCCGACTTCCCACCAGCAAGCAACCAGTCGCAGACGATAAGCCATGGAGAATTCGGACGGTCATAGAAAAGGCCGCTTTCGATCGCGATTTGGGTTTAACGGTCTGAAGCAACGCTTCCGAGACCCAAAGCCAGTTCACCCCACCAGTCCGAGCTCACCAGACCTCGCCGAGACGTCGTCAAGACCATCGTCCTTGTAGAGTGCCAAACTCGTCCAAGGTCGGAATCAGACCGCGAGCGGAGATGGGCCAAACGCCACCATCGAGACACTATCCGAACCCCCTTTGCGAGCTCATACTCAGGGAGAAGTTCCTCTCAACCGAGTTGAGAGTGGTCCCATGGCGGAGCCTGTTGTCGGAGCTTTAGAGCCGGACGATATGGCGGTCCCTCGCCCCGTCACGCCTGATGATGCGGGTGCCGAGAAGCATATATCGGGTAGTCTCGCCATCGAGCTATGGAACGATGCTTTTTCAGGTGGTCAAAAATGACAAGAACATGGAGCAACTCCTTCAAGAGTACGAAACGCAGCTGAAAGAAACATTGAATCAAGGTAATGCTGCCACCTCGTCATTTTTTGGAGCGTAACTAATTTAACGAGACACGCACTCGTCAAATAATGCCATAACGAAATGCCAGTCCTGGAACTCAGAAAGTATGAAAAAATGGCTGGTGATGGTTGGAAAGGCGCAAGACGAATCTGAGAAACACAAGACGGCCAAAGACACGACTCTGGGAGTGCTTGGTGTCGTCAAAGGCCTCAGCTCGTTCGTCGCGTCCATGCTATCCCAGTGTCCCCCGGCAGCTATGGTTTGGGCCGGAGTCTGTGCTGCCATACCAGTGAGTCTATACCCTTTCCGTCGGTCATCTAACATCGTCTGACCACTGCCAGATCGTCACAATGCCTTTGGAAGAAGACCAGAAGGTGGTCAACGGACTAAAGTACATCTGCGAGAGAGCGCCAATGTACTTCGCCCTCCCTGACCAGCTCCTGAGAGATGCCAATCGCGATGAAGATCTTTCCAGAACCGGCCAGTCGATCCGAACCACAGTACAAAACCTCTACCAGCACACCCTCGGGTTCGTCATCTTCAGCGTATGTTCAATCCATCGGCGGAGGTTCCGCCGAGTGTGGCAAGCTCTGTCCGGCCAGACCGAGTGGGAGACTCGACTGGAAAATATTGAAAAGACGGAGCAAGCTCTTAGTCGAGATACCTCGATGTTCCAGATGTTCCATCTCCTGTTCAAAGTAGACGACTTCATGGACTTCTACAGGCAGACGCAGTACCGCGCGGAGGCCAGCACCAGGAAGGAGAAGAGAAAGCAGTTCCTCGACAACCTCAAAGGGACCGACTACAAAGAACGGCTCTTGGCTACCAGGAAACGGGTTAAAGGCACTTGTCAGTGGTTTTGCAAGAACCGAAAGTTCCACGACTGGCTCCACGAAAGTGGTGGCCTGCTTGTGGTATCAGCTGACGCTGGCTGTGGCAAGTCCGTTCTCGCAAGGTACTTGGTAGAGGAGGTTCTTCCTGAACACGATCCTGAAGCGACTATATGTTACTTCCTGTTCAGAGACGATGATCCGGAGGCCCGAAGCTTTACGAATGCCGCGAAAGCCCTGTTTCACAATCTTCTTGAGTCTAACCATGAGCTTGCGGATTGTTGGAGAGAAACGCTGCACAGCAACTCAAACCAGCTCAATGGCCTACGACAACTGTGCTCTACACTGTCTGAGGCTTCGATGAGCACAAATACTGGATCTGTCATATGCGTACTAGATGCGCTCGATGAGAGCGATCAGGGAGAGCTTCAGGCTTTCATTGATTGTCTCAGCGAGTATGTCCTTGCCAAACCGCAGGCCTCGAGACCCAAGTTTCTCCTCACAACAAGGGGGTATCCACAGATTCTGAGCAAGTTCAACAGATTCAGTCATACCACCGTCAGCTTGGATGGTGAAGATGACGATGAGATGGCGTCCAGGAGCCGCCTCGAGCAAGAAATCCACAATGTCACGCAAGACCGACTTGTCAGGCTGTTCGAACAAAGGCCAGACATCGGAGAGAAAGCAAAGCATATTATCCAGGCTGGTTTGTCCTAAAAGGGCTCCAAGCAGGCAACGTACCTTTGGATGCATCTCATGTTCGAAGTCTTGGAAAAGACATATCCTCGCAACCCAAAGAATTGGAACAAGCTTTTTGACGGTCCACCCGGCGACATTGCCCAGGCCTATGAAAAGCTTCTTCAGCACGTCAATGCCGGGGAGAAGGACGCAGTTCGCGCAACTCTAGGGCTGATAATGGTTGCAAAGCATCCTCTCTCCCCTGGAGAGCTCCTTATGGCACTCAATGCCAGAGACAACCTTGAGAGTCCATGCAGTTCAGAGTTCTACGAGGACCTTTCAACTCCAGAAGAATTCACCACTTGACTGCGTCGAGAATGTGGATCCTTCGTCTCTGTGTTCGCTCGTAGGGTGTATTTGATACATCAGACGGCAAAAGAGTTTCTGATCACAGCTAGGGACGAGAGTGCCAAAAACTCGTCGAATTCTGTCTGGCAAGGTTCAATAGCGGAGATGCGGGCTCATCAATACATGGCTGAGAGTTGTGTAGTCTCTCTATCATTTGATGAGTTCAACATCTCGTCTTTTCGCAACGGCTTTTTCAGCCAGCACCCCGAAGGTTATACTGGCCATCTCTCAGCCTTCGAGCATTGCCCTGCACACATAAATGGGCTGGCTCTGTTCACAAAATATGCGTCAATCTACCTCCTGTATCATTTCAGAAATTGCCAGCACCAAACCGAGAGAGATACACTCGAAAAGGTGATTGACATTAGAAAAAACGCCGAGGGCCGGCATTTTGTTGAAAAGTTTTTGGCTTCAAAACACAACCGAAAGGATGAGTTGCATTTCTTGCTTTTTTCTGCGTGCATCAGTCAGTTCAAACAAGAGTCATTCTCTGGAAAAGTATTTTCCTTTCTCGTCGATCTAGGAGCTGATCTCAAGTATCGATATCGAAAAGAGATGGACATGACCGCATTGCATATCAGCGTCCAGCGAGAAGAACGATACTTGTCTACGAAGCGACTTCTTGGTCACGGTGCAAATTACCACGTTGTCGATCGACAAGGGAACATGCCTATACATACCGCAGCAATGGCCGGGAACATTCTAGGCCTGCGCGAGCTTATGAAGCATGGGGCAAGCATCGACGAAACGGGATACGAAGGAGACACTCCACTACATATGACATGCAGGGAAAAGCATACGGGAGCAGCCATATTCCTGATTCGGATGGGGGCCGACCTCGAGATTCGAAATGAGAACGGTTTGAAAGCAACTGAGCTTTACAAAAAGCTTCATGCAGTTGACTTCGAGTCGGCGGTGCGTGATTGGGAGGAGGCAAAAGCCCAAGAAAGGAATTCGGGATCCGCTGAAGACCGGTTACTGGATCAAAAACTTTTCTTAGATTGAGATGCAATTTCTTCAGTCATGACGCCAGTGTGGTGGCCGTTGTGTACATGATGCTTACTTACCATGGAATAATAGATGGAGCAAGAACCGGAAATCCTTAATGAAAACGTTTTCCTTTACTCTTTGGGGGGGGATGTATCTCCTAACTGCCCGTAAATAGCAGGAGCCGTTGTGACCAAGACTATGCTTCTGAAGTTATTCGATTAAGGCCCTCCCACATTGCGCCAAATGCCACGCCTGAAACCGAACCGTTTCGGTGATAGATCTCTGTTTTGGCTCGTGCGGCGGACTTTGGGCTCTTTTAATGACTTTCTGAAAATAGCAGGATAACTGTTGCTCGCAGAGTATTATTCTATCTTCAGTGATAAATCATCAACAGGTCTTGCTCATGACGTCGGACTAAGTTGGGCAGTTACGATTGAAAAACGTCACTTGTAGATCAATGTTGGAAGAATGGTTGGACGCACGCGAAGATAGGGCCGAGTCCGCACCAGATTTGCAGATGAGGTAGTTTCCTCAATACGTTTGTAAATAGGAGCATGAAAGCTAGCCAGGTTCAGGCAAATCATCTTGGGAGGTTTACAGGCGAACAGGGTTGGCCGCTGTACTTCTCAAGAGCGTGGCGGCTGGAACAAATGGCACTGCTGAGGAATCATACAACCGTACTTTCAATTTTAAGTTATGCCCAAACTGTTTCCGGTGCTCACCCGGACGAATAAACTGGCTCGGAGTCGTCCCCATCTCGTCGTGAGGCAGCCGAACAGTCTCGGCGGACGGCGCTAGCCTCCTTCCGGCACCATCTACTTCATCCTCAGTATGAACGTTCGATAGTGCGCGAACCGTGACACAGCTCCAAGAATCAGTCGTTTTGCCCGGGGATCTTGTTCGGACTCGTGCGTTGAGAGATCTTCATTCTCCGCGAGCCAGCACGCATCGAAGCGGCCTAGGAACGGGAAGGAACGGTTCTTGGCTTCGATCCCGGCCCTTCCAATACATAGCTCCAGGACCCTTCGTGGCGTCGATGTCTGAGACGTACGTGCATGCTTGCGGCTGATCCCACGGACGGCCGGGCTAGGAGGAGCCAATGCCGCCGGTAGTTTCCCTATTTCCCCGGCGCCTGGAATTCCTGCGTCCTAGTAGTTAGTAGGGCTGGGCGACACAGAAACGGATGCGGCGTGTGCGAAGGTGTCGTATTTCCTCGCAAATGAACAAAGAGATGCGGCTCTCCTACGCCCGCCTCCCCAGGATTGATCTGACATCAGCTTTCTCTCTCGCGACAGAAATGTTATCAACACCGCGAGATTTCTCAGCGCCTTGATCATCCAGTATCTTTTCTCTCGCTTGGTCCGCGGCTATGCATACGACGAAGCTGCTTATCGTGTTGCTTTCCGTGTGCTCGACGATCCTGGCCCAAGGGGCCCCCGCAGAGAACACCCCGAGTTGCGTGGTACGGTGACAGAACCTGCTCCCAACTTCTGAGCTTGGATATTGACGAGGACTCTAGTTACCATGCGTAACAGCAAGTTTGAACCTCACCGGCTGCCCGCCCACGAACCAGACCTGCCTGTGTCACGATGACCTGTTTCAGAAATCAGTCGGCGACTGCGTCATGGCCAGCTGCTCGGTCAGGGATGCGCTATGTAAGAGCAGCATCCAAAGGGCTACGAAGACATGATGTTTGAGGCCTTTGCTGACTATAGTCTTCATCTGTACAGTCGCGAAGAACCAGACGTGGACGGCGTGCGGCTTTCCCACGCACGACGACTTTCACCTGACCAAAGCCCTCAGGATTTCCTTCTTCTGCATATTTGCCACCGTCCCGTTCATCCTGAGGTTCATCGTCAAGATTGCGGGGCTAACGACGTGGGGCCCCGACGACGTGACCATCCTGTTCGCATACGTGAGGGAAGACCCTTCCATGAAGGGGGCTGAGGACAGAAAGAACTGACTGGGGAATAAGTGCATACTGTGCGGAGTCATGCCCGCTGTCAGTTTGTGTGAGTATACTGCCAAACCGAGAGGCACCGTCATCCTTCCAGTCGAGATATCTGACTAGCTGCGCAGCAGAGAGGGCCGGGGTGGGCAAAGACTTCTGGAGCCTCACCATCGATCAAGCCATCAACGCCAACCTGGTATGTGCCCCCATCCATGTCAACCAGAGCAGAGAGCAAGGCAAAAAGTCGAGGGCAGTCTCTGACCAAGAATTGACTTGGCACCAGTCATTCTACATCGGGCAGATCTGCCACACCTCCGCCATGGGGCTGATCAAGGCGTCCATCCTGTTCATGACCCTGCGGATATTTCCCAACGAGACGTTCCGCGTGGTTATCTGGGCGACCCTGGCCTTCAACTTCGCTTTTACTTTCGCGTGCACCCTGGCCTTCGCATTCCAGTGCCGCCCGATCGACCTCGCGTGGACGTACTGGCTCGGGGAGAGGGGGGGCCGGTGCCTTGACGTGTACGCCCTCGGCGTCGTCTACTCGGCCGTCCACGTCGC
Organism: Colletotrichum musicola; assembly: GCA_014235935.1. Taxonomy (NCBI): domain Eukaryota; kingdom Fungi; phylum Ascomycota; class Sordariomycetes; order Glomerellales; family Glomerellaceae; genus Colletotrichum; species Colletotrichum musicola. Next base: position 9,391 of record WIGM01000046.1, on the reverse strand, counting down.
GGTGGACGTGTGGATGCTCTCGCTGCCGGCCACGCAGGTATGGAGCCTGAACATGAAGCGGCGCCGGAAGTTCGCCGTGACGTTGATGTTCAGCCTGGGACTCTTGTAAGTAAAAGCCAGATCCCCCCGATCTCCCTTTACTGACACCACGCACCTCATGGCGATATATTTCTGACACTTGCACAGCCTGACGGCCGTGAGCGCCGTTCGCCTGAAGTGGATGGTGACCTTTAATCCCAAAGGGGCCAACGTGACCGGTACGTCTGCGAGACGCCCAGCTGCGATGCCAACCGTTCGTTCTTTTTGCTTACACGAGAGTGTTGCTATTTAGTCGACGCCCTTTTCATAGCCACCTTGTCGGACGTGGAGCTCTTCGTCGGATTTTTCACGGCCTGCATACCGACCACCCGGCTGTTCGTCATAAGATTCATCGTGAAGCGGTCCGAGAAGCCCGAGAGGATTAGCCAGCCCCCACCGCCCTCCGCGGGGTCGACGGGATCAACGCTAACTTCGCCCAAGGCCGCCGCGAACCTGGACGTCGCGTGGACTCGAGATGATGGCCCGTGGGACGGCCGCGTCCGAGAACCCCTCGGACCGGGACAGCTTCGTGGCTGACATCTCGTTGCGGCCACCTGCATGCGACGACAGCGCGGCCGACGACGATTCGAGACAGGCTGGACCTGACCCGAAGTGAGCTCGGCACCGGCCAGTCCCGGCGCTCCGGCGAGTACAAACAGCCCTTGCTGCCTTCCAAGATGGTTTCCGTGGTCAAGGAATCGCGCGACTGGCGGAGGTAGGAAAAGGACGGTATACATACCAGCGACCTCAGAACATACAACCTTGGAATCGATTAATAATGAATTAAAGATATTGACAGTCTACATGAGCGGAACCCGTCTCCGCTCCGAGTGGCCCCTGCGTTGTCACCGCCGCCGCCGGCCGTCCCCGCCCCGCCGATGGCCGGCTTGATTCCGGAAGCAAGCTGGTAGGTTCCCACTTGAATACTGGGACAACAGGGTCTATAGCAAAGACAAAGATGGCAGACAAGGTAGGAGCGGACGATAGCTATGACGGGGATAATTGGGACAGTAGATTCTCCTGCCGGTGTGCCGGCTTCTTATCACAAATTAGGAAGACACTCTTTTACACTTCTCGTATGCATTCGCGTGCTTTTCCTCATAATCAAACTGATTGGCGGGATATTCTTTTCTTAGATTCCAGGGAAAAAGAAGCCATCAGGGAGGTAATCGTCGAAATTAAACCTGATATCTCCCCGGCAGGGATCTCTGACTCGGACCTACCTAGGCAAGGGTGCCGTTCGGCACCCCAAGCTTGGCAAAAGCTTGACTTTTTGAGTCCCGGGGCCACCCCAGTCCACCAACACCTCCTCCTTCCCGTTGTGGCAGGAGCTAAACCACGAGCCCCAGATGTTATCACGACACGAGCGACGCGGAAATTGCGTCTTCGGATAACCGGCGAGCAACATGCGACCAGGTCGGACGGAGTACGGCAAAGCACGATAACTCACTCTATCCTCGGGTGCCGAGAGATGGGGCAGTATATATCATGGACGGCAGCTAGCTGGTCTCCGAGGCAGGAGGACCTCTTTGTTCTGAGCCAGGCAGAGTCCGAACAAACCCTGAAGACCCTCAAAACTCTCCCAGCTTCACGATGAAGTCCGCAATCATCGCGTCCGCCGCCCTTCTGGGCTCGGTCATCGCCGCCTCCGCCAAGTCGCAGCCCAGGTCCTTCGACATCGTCGAAGTCGACCTCTCGTCCCTGCAGAAAGGCGATGTCATCTCGAGAAGGGACGATGACGACACGCCCCTGGCAGTGTCACCGCACGTTCTCCAGCTGAGCAAGGTCGCGGGCCTCTCGCGCTCCCAGAGCTGGGTGCAGTCCATCCGCAATGGACCCGCAGCGGACGGGCGGTTCAGGACAACCCCGGGGAATGCCCACGTCACCAACATGACGGACCTCAACGGCTTCGAGTACATCGCCTCCATCGGCTTCGGCGACCAGACCCTCGAAGTCATCGTCGACTCGGGTTCTAGTGACACCTGGGCCGTCCAGCGCGGCTTCATCTGCCAGAACTCTGACGGAGTAGCCCTCAACGACGTGAGTGATTCAAGCCCAGAGGAGTCCTCTAGAGCAGAGACCAGAAACGCTGACATTCAACGTAACCGAACGACAGTCCTCCGCCTGCACCTTCGGTCCCGCCTACGATGGCACCTTCCAGCACGGCACCATCCCGGGGATGCACTTCAACATCACCTACGGCGACGGCGAGTTCGCCACGGGACCCATGGGCTTCCAGGACATCTCGCTCGCCGGCCTCGAGGTCCCGCACCAGCAGGTCGCGCTCGTCAACAAGACGTACTGGAACGGCGACGGCGTCGCCAGCGGCCTGCTCGGCCTCGCTTTCGACCTGCTCACGAGCCAGTATCCTGACGGCTCCATCCGCAAATCGGGCGCGTCGGTGCCGTACTCGGCCATCTTCTCCACCATGTCGCGCGAGGGCATCGTCGACCCGGCGCTCTTCAGCATGGCCATGGACGGTGCGTCGAAGAAGGGCCAGCTTGCGTTCGGCGGGCTGCCGCCTGTCGAGACTGTTGGCGGGTTCGTTAGCACGCCCATCAGGATGGTAAGTGACCGCTCCGCACTGTCGCCAGGGAACCCGTGCTGATGCGGAACGAACCCAGATCGCCGTGTATGAGAGCATGACCGAGGCCAAGACGCAGTACTCCTTCTACACGATCCTCCCCGACGGCTACGTCATCAAGAACGCAACCTCGTCCCAGACCCTCCCTCCCACGAGCAACGCGACCCTCGCCTCGAGCAAGTGGAACACGGCCGTGGCGAAGCCCGCCGGCTTCCTGAACAGCACGACCCCGACCATCGTCGACAGCGGCACAACGCTGATGTACGTGCCAAGCGGTAAGTCAACAAGACATTTCACCAAGCATCCTTGACGAAAAGCTGACCCCGGAACTACCAGACATCTCAACGGCCTACGCAAGCGTCATCCCCGACGTCATCTACAACCCCTTCGGCGGCGCCTACTACGCCCCCTGCAACGCCACCCTCCCGGACTTCGGCATCGTCATCGCCGGCCGCACCTTCTACGCCGACAAGGCCGACCTTCTGCAGACCTCCGACCCCACCGACTTCGGCGACGGCGGGCCCCCGTACTGCCTCCTGGGCGTCACCGACGGCGGCGAGGGCCCGTACATCCTGGGCGACACCATGATGAACAGCCTGGTGACCGTCTTCGACGTGGGCGCGGGCAAGATGCGCTTCGCGAGCCGTCGCAAGTGAGAAACCGCGCCGACTAGGGGGTGGTGGCAAACAAGGGCAGGTTCTCCGAGGGGGCGTGTCTGAGGGCGACGGATGCGACGAAGGGCTCTATTTGGTTGTCTTTTTAGTCCTCTGTCCGGCATTCTCTGGACTCATTTTTTACCCCCATTAATCCTATAGCCTCTAATATAACGATTACATGAATCTCTTTGCCCGTTGTCTACTGTCTTCGTTCGTAGTTGCCCCTGTCGTCCGTTGCTGTTGTCTAGTGTCGTTGCTACTATTACTCTACTCTGTCCTCCCGTTACCCGTCCTCCCTATTGTCTATTCTCTCTATTATCCGTCCCTACTATTATCTATATTATCTATCAAGTATCTTATATTTATTTCAGAGTTAGAACGTAATCTAGAACTAGAAATGTATAACTATCTTAGAAACTATATTACTATTTAAAAAGTTCCTAACTTATTAATTTAATATAATATAAAGTTGGACTAAATTCTCTAGTTTTAAAATTAATAATATTCTAATATTCTCAGTATTATTACTATATTACTACTGTAGAGTTCTCAAGACTTTAATAAAGAGTATATAATAATATAGGTAGGCAGGTAGGGATGAAAATACTCAGTCGAAACAGCCACGGCACCCCGTCAAAATGAGCAGACTCATCCGGAAGGAACACAAAACGTCCATCATCACTTCCTCTAACTCATCGCCGAACATCATCCCGAACAACCCCGAACTTCATAATGTCAACATCTTCTCCACAGCATTTCACCATGCCGTCCGCCCCCCCTCCTTCTCTGGCTTCGGCTCCTCAGCCTCAGCCTCCCAACCCGTTCGTCGCTGTGATGCTTTACAACAGTCGAGAGTTTCCATCGGCGTATTCCGTCGGCGGCACACGCCATAACAACAATTGGCTCTTGGGCGTCCGCACAATCAACTTCGACCGATACCAGGGATAGGTTATCCTGGTGGTCCAGCAGGACGCGAAGGCCATCCGGTGGAGCGGCCCCTGGCCGCCAAGCGATGGGGCGACGACACCCGGCCCCGGGGACATGGCGCTCGCGATCGTGGATGCCTTCGACAGGGCGGCGATCCTGAGCGACCCCGACGAAGACGAGATGAGCCCGGCGGTCCGTCCCTTCGCCTGGGATTACGAAACTTCCCTGCCGCTCGGGCTGATACGAGAGCTCAACCAGGCGCTTAAGAGCAACTACGTCGACCATCCGGGCTTCAGGGAGCACGGCACGTTGACGATGATCGAGAAGATGTACGGCGGCACGACGCAGCTGGTGAACTCCGCGTGGGAGAAGGTCAAGATCGCCATGCCGGTCCCCCTAAACAGCGTTGCCGGATGCCACCGCTGCCTGCGTCCCAGGCACGCCTCACCAGTTGTACCGTGGGTGTTGTGCACGTATTGCATCCAGGTCCGGTACGACTCGGACGAGTGCCGGCGGAAGCACTGGGAGGAGAAGCATAAGGAAGAATGCACCGGCGTTATCAACCAGCTCGTTGCGTCTCAAAGACCGCGATGAAGGACATAGGACCGAAGAGCGGTCATTAGATAGTATGAATCGAGTCATGTCAGTTTCTGAACGCTCCTGTTCGTCCCTATTTTCACCGTCGTTCAACACCGTCGCTCGCCGGTACTACTTGTCACTAGGTCCTGTTTATCAGTACTATTCGTTACTGCTGTTTGTCACTGCTGTTCGGTACTTTCATTTGCCACTGCTGCTCGTCCCTTCTGCAGGGCTCGAATCAGTTCAAACGCAATCAAACAAATCAAGCAAACAACAAGCAAACCGAGCCTATTTTCTAGGCCAAACAGTCAAACCGAGGCCACCGTCGGTTTAATATGTTTGATCAAGCCGACGGCTCATTAGAAGAATAAAATTCCGGCATCCGGACCAATCATATTTTTATAAATATTTTACAAAAAGTAGAAATATCACGAGGGACGTTATCGTGAAAAGTGGGGCGCCGGCCCTGCGGCGCGTAGCGGCCGGTTGAGCGCGTTTTTGGTGTATAGTGTAAATTACTCCAGAAGCTATCTGTAGCTAGCGCAATAACTGGTGCTACTAACTACCTCAGGGTTGCCTATCGTATTGCATCGTCAACCTCTAAAGACCCTACTCCTTCTCCTCGAGACTCTGAAGACCCCGAGCCACTGCCAAAGCGCCAGCGGTCTTGCCCGGCCGCAATACCAAAGGCAACGGTCTCTAAGATCCACGAGCTTGCCGTTGGCTTTATCGTCGATAGTAGTAACCCCCTTACGACCTTCTAGAACCCTTTCTTATTGTTGGATTCCCAGGGACAAGGAGGCAGCACATAAAGCACGTATGGGGCTCTATGACTGCGATGATGATTCTTGATTGATTGTAAACTAGGGAGGCATTCGCCAGCCGTGGATGTAGGAGCCGGAGCTTCGTCCGGCGGCGGCCACGTGCTCGCCCACGTGACCTGCGTCGTCCGTTGATCCCGTTGAATGTGCCGTATTATCCCACACTTATATTCCCTACTGCGTCAGTTCGATCCCAACCTTTTTCAGCAAGTCAACTAGTCAGAGAAATGGTAAGTAACCGAGCTCTATTGTCTCTATACGGCAAAAAGGTTACTAGTGATAGAGGAGATGAAGCTTATATATACGAGGGTCCATCTCTCTTTTAATCTATAGACCTCGCCCAACCAGCGCTGCCGCAAGTCCAATCAAGTCAATTTTGACCCCCCGACTTGCTAAATTGCCTCTTTTCTTTTAAGGCTTTGACTACTTAGTAAATTACCAATTAAAACAAATCAATCACTATAAAAAAACACGTACAAAACCCTTACTAATTAAGAAAAAATAAAGTTATATATATCACAACGGTAATAGAGTAAAGCTCTATAAAGGCATCAAGACCCCCCTCTTCATCCAGTTCTTACTTAGCTAAAGAGTCTCTATAGTACCCAGCACTATTAAGAGCCTCTACAAAGTAAGGATTAACTTAGTAGTACTAAAAGCCCTCTCGCAGTCTATCGCTATCGCCGGCACAGCAAAGACGTCGAGGACAAGCCGCGAGAGCGCCGGGAAGGTCTCCAAATAGTCCCTCCACCATCGAACGGGATCGGAGGTGGTCTCCGGAGGCTACCGGAGGTACAGATCAAGCTCATCCGTCCGGGGCAGTGTCTTGTGGTGCTGGCTGTTGACCCATTACCGGTAATGCACATCTTCTCCGTCCCCGGCACCGGGATCAACTGGAAGCATGCCGGCTTACTAGCTAGACGGATATATCTCGCCGGGTTGACGATACCACTGATCGAAGTACTCTGTGAGGGTCTTTAGAGCCTTCTCGACCCATCCCTCTTAGTGTTCCCCCCCCCATACATCTCTTAAGTATAAAATACCATATGACAGGTGCAGGATGATCGCACCAGAGAACAGTGGTGAGTCTCCGAGAAGATCATAATAATCGAAGAGCTTCTGCCACACCTGCTCAACGCTACTACGTAAGAAGATCTACCACTCCTCGTTAAGAGACTCGAATCTCGAGGCAGATCGAGAGACTAGCGATACCCAGTCCTAGTGTACATGATCGGACAGGGCTTAAAGGTTATAATAACAGCGCCGGGTCCGCCTAGCACGCTTCTGAGATTACTACAACTGCTGAGAGTCACCCTCATCGTCGTAATCTATACTAGATAAAAACCTAGCGTTATAGTAGATCTTCCAGTCGATAAGAAACGAGAGAAGGTACTCGATACCCAATATAACCTCCCAGAGTCGCCCATACCCGTCATTAATACCCCAGCCCTCATACCACTTCATCTAGAGGTAAAAGGGCTCAAGGATCATCCCGATCTCAGCGAGAACCTTCCAATCCTCACTCGAGAATAGGTCCTTCTCTAAGATATACTGCCTAGCATCGTCGTCGTCGTTATTAGCTAATAGGAAGGCTTAAATCTCCGTCTTCTTCTTCACAGCCCTCTCGATCATAAGATACGTACTATTCCATCGAGTATCGTTATTCAGTATAAGCTATGCCTCCCAGCGTGACTCCAAGAAGATCCAGAAGTCGGAGTCTCCGTCGACCTCCACCACAGCCTTCCAGTACCGCTCGGTCCGTTACGGAGATGCCCGGACGAACTTAACGATATTCCGGAGCCGGCCCACGGGGCCAAGCTTCCGCCAGAACTCAAGATCGTCCTCATACCACTCACAGAGCCGGAAGAAGTCCGACTTAGCCTCTAGGACCTCCTTATTAGCACCAAACAAAAAGGCCCGGGAGGCTAGGTTAAGGATGTAGCCGTAGCACCGCATTCGCCGGGCCTTAACGTCCGCATCCGTCATCTCGGGCGAGATACTCCGGTAGAAGGCCCAGAGGCAGGTATCGTTATTCGTAGCGTTATCGGAGATCGTTACTCCGATACGGGGCCGGAGTTCATAACGGTCGACGGCGTCGATAAGGGTCTCCAAGAGGCTGTAGCCGCTATAGTTACCGTGATACTGCGGGAAGGCCAAGAGACGAGACTGTATAGTACCGTCAGCATAGATAAAATAACCAGTAACTACCATAAAGGCGTAAATATTTAGTAATAACTATAGATCGAATAATAGATATATCTTTGAGAGTACAGAGTAAAGCTCAGACTTCACAAGAACCTCTCCACACCGGCAGAAGTCATCGAAACGGTCCCGGATCGCCGTCCGGCCCCACGGGATCTCACCAGCGACCTCCGGGTTATAGTACCGAAATATCTACTACACGTAGGCGTTCTCGAAGTAGACGAATGGGAGATCGGCAGAGACGACGGAGGCAACACTGAGGTCTCTCAGAGTCGTGATCTTGGCCCTCGGCACGTTACTGTTAGGTCGAAGTCGTTTGTACGAAGGCGGGCCTGATGTGTCTGCCAAGGAGGGCAGGGTACTGCTATCAGAGTCCTCATCTGACACAGCAGAGATCTTGCAGACCTTATGGCTAGTTCAGCTTCGTCAGTATATGACTTATATAGAAAGAAAGCTAACAGATACATACCAAAGTAAGTGTTCTTGAGGAGCGGAGGTGGCGGCAGCGCCAAACAGACGAGGAGACCCCTTCGCGTCACATCGTCGACAGCTCCAAAAGGACGCGCCGGTGCGGCTCTGAGTAACTTCGACAAGGAACTCGCCATGATATCGAATCCAGCTAGAGCGCCCTCGGCCACGCCTTCGCGATAACTGCGTCTCAAGAACGAACTCTCGACTGCCTACGACGATATGAGGAAGGTCATCGATCGTGGGATTCAGAGGTAGGGTAACTAACAAGCAGAGCCTGCGCGATCTGCGTCGAGATGCGGAGGCGCAGGGTATCTAATATCTCATACGCGTTGGCGTGAGAAGCGCTAGCAGTAGTAGCACCAGTCGATATCGTAAGTATAGAGTCGGTAAAAATAAAAATAGCTAAAAATAATAAAGATAATATAAAATAATAACTAAACAAATCCTACTAAAAGTATATAATCGGAATAAGTTATATATCATTCGAACCACTATAATCCCTTCTACCTCCTCTAAAATTTTTAAAGGGATTAACTATAAACTAGTATTTTAAGGACAGTTCGAAAAACCACATTAAGATATATAGTCATCGCGAGGTTAGCAATAGTGGCATGTTTCAGTAGCTGGACATAACAGAATAACTAGGGCGCAAACTGATCTACGGCCTCTCATTAGTCAGAAGTAAAACAATCAGGTACTTCAAGTCAATCGAGGGATACGAGATTAACTACTTAAAGGACAGCGATGGCATCACTTTGATTAGTTGACTTAGTTAACTTGGCAAGTCAGATTGGACTTGCGGCAGCGCTGCGCCCAACTGCCTTACGATTATTGTATTGTCCTCTTCGACTACTTTCTTAATACAATAAAGAAGCAAACTCGATATCTCCTCGCTCTATACCGTTAACTAGGGGCCTATTTAGGAGAGAATATTGCCTCGACAATCAGTAGGGTAATCCACGACTAGGATCTTACTGATTCGATAGGGACCGTAGTCTCTGTAAGGAACGGTACAGCCCACCGCTCGCCCAAAAGGTCAGATAACCAAGCTATCGGCAGATAGCTTAGTTATG
>WIGM01000045.1:0-109901 GCA_014235935.1 Colletotrichum musicola | reverse complement strand
AGGTGATGTTTGCCGTCTTTGTCGACTCCAGACCACCCGAGTCGTCGCTGCTGCTGAACGTGTCAGTATGCTTGGCGGACGGGGGGGAAGAAGGGGTGGACAAACCCGGACCCGCTCGGAGAGCTCCTTGGCCGTCGACCGAATGCCAAGCCGGCGCCGACGCCGATCGCTATGGCGGCCACCGCGACGACGATGACGACGGACATGACGATGTAGCACACCTTGCGGCGCATCCCGCATATTCGCCCGGACTCGGGCTCCGGCGACGTCGGCGGCGGGTGGTGGTATCCCCCGGGGTGCTGCTGGTGGTACATGCTCGCCACGGCGGTGCTGCCGCCGTACGCGCTCGGGCTCATGATGGACGACGACGGGGCGGGGGAGTTCGCGACCTCAAGACCTTGCTCCTTCTTCTTATGCCACGCCGGGTCGTCGATGACCTGCGGCATCGACGACGTCTTGGCGTCCACGTGGTTGTACGGGGCCAGCTCCGGCAGGGCGATGTCGTTGCGGCTCCACGGTAGAGGGTGGACGACCTCCAGGCCCGGCTCATAGTTTTGTGTGGGTTGCCGCACCGGCGGTTGCTTCTTCTGTTGGTCTGACGACGGCTTGACGAAGATGCCCAGGATCTTCTCCTTGACCGAGGGGCTGTACTTGATGTTGTCCTCCATCACCGCCGCCGCCGCGGCATCTTCTTCACGTTCTGGGCCCATCATCATTTACCAACCGCCCCTCTCCCGACGAGAAGAGAGGTATGTCGTCACACTCTCAAGATGTTTGAGAAAACGGGGGGGCTTTCGGCAGGGTGGGCGCGGACGACACGACAGGATTTCGACAAAGTGCCGCCTCGGTGGGCGGCGGGACGGGCTACTCCTTTAGTTCGCCTCGACTACTGCCAGTGCCAGGGGTTTTCTGTGGTACAAATAGAGTAGTGTAGAATGGGGGGCCGGCAGACAAAAGAGACTAGACAGAAAACGAAAAAAGAACACTCGACAGGGGTGGTGGGACGCGGCGCCAACGGGTTTTATGAGGTATGGCTCTCCGTACTAGTTTGAAATCGAGGCAAGAGCGGAAATTAAGAAAGAGCAAATAGCAAGAAAGAAAGGGAAAAAATTGCGAGCTAGCAGTCGTTAATACGATATTTGTTGGTTCTTACCTCTCCTCCCCCCTCCACCATCTGTCAGCTCCCGGTCAGCTCCCGGGATTGGGGAGGTCAGGGCCCCGTCTCCTTCGGGGATAGCTTGGCTCCGACGGAAAGAAACTGGGTGGTCGACTTTTCCCCATACATCAGGCAACGAACGACATAAGAAACGGTACAAAAACTGGGAGACTGGGAGGGCGGGGGAACGGGGGCAACACGATTGTCCAATCCACGACAACGAAGTTCCGTTTTTCTAGTTGTCCTTGTCCCCGCGGGTGCCACGAGCGTGCATATTCCTACCGTTCCTCGTATCCATCCTGCTGCTGTGCCGCGATTGATGGGCGGGCGATATCCAGGGATTTATTTATCATCCACGGCAGGCAAACCCTGTTCCACTTGGACGGAGGACACGGATTGAACGGATCGTCACATCTCATCAGTCGTTGACCTCACCTCCTCTGTCCCGTCTGTCTGCCTTGCCTCGAGCGCAGCTAGCTGCAAGCGCCAGACCCTCAGCCACTGGGAAACGGCCGCCCCTGTAAGGGCCCGGCCTGAGGGCGAACGAATCGGGCCGCGTGGAGATGATGCCCTTTTGCCGGAACATGCAAGCTCGTCGTCGAGTCAAGAGTTCCAACCCATTTCCAGTCCCAGTCTCATTGTCGTCCCGACCTCCAGGTGCGAGGGTCGTCTCGGGGAGAAGACAAGGTGGCCGGTGTATGCACAGCGTCGCTCCCGCGGTGGGGAAAGAGGGAGGGCACGTTGAAGATGGTCCCCCGAAGCAACGTCGCAACTCCGTAAGGTTGGGTTCATCGAGCTTTTTGCGACAGTAATAAAGAGGGGGGGTTCCTACCTGCCTGCCGCCGACGAGTAAGTCCGGCACGAGGCGGTTTTTGCTTACTTAGGTTGGGGAAGGTAAGTAAGCTGTTAAGCTCTCCACGTGAGAGGGCCTGTCAGCACCTACACCCCTTGCCGACGTTTCGTTGGACGAAGAGTTTCTCGACGCCCGAGGGGGCGCCGACGTGTGTTTCCTTCCCGTGTCCCTTGGCAATTGCGCTGCCGTAATCCTTCATGCAAAACCACCGGGGGACCGTTCTGGGCCCTTCCAAAGATCGGACGGCAGATGTTTGGAAGCTCGCGCTAGCCTCTGGCTTACATTGGTACGGCGAAGGCTTGTGATGTTGCACTGGGGAGGGGAGTGGATGTTCTGCAGATTAACTCGTAAGTCTTCGCTGTCGCTTGTAGACCATTCTTGTTGGAATCGTTGTCTCTCGGATTGTTCCTAGGCTGCTAGGTAGTCAGGCTTATAGGCCTTTTTCAACATGACAACCGATCAAAGGAAACTGGGCAACCACACCCACCCGTGGTGTCACTTCGCGAGTCGTGACTGCCAAGTGTCAGGGACAAGATCGACGGCCTCAGTCAGCCCCAACAGGCGCGAACCCGCCGCGGTTGTCCCTCTCTGCCGCGCGGTTGGCTGGGCTTGCCAAAGCTTGTCCGGAGCGAGCGTCCAATCACGTCGACTCCCAACGAATGCAAGCCGAGGCAAATAGCTTGGATATACCTTACCTACCAAGACCGATGCGATTAAAGAAGTAGCCTTGGCAACTGGTTGACATAATTCTGTCTTAAAGGATGACGATTTGCCATTGAACCCAATCCAAGAGTCTCCCAGGAGTACAAGCACGCTCTGTTCAACGCTTCGAAACCCATCATAAATCACAGTGTACAGCAGAGTTCACAATTCCATATCAACAACCGCATTCATTGCCAATGAGTTCAATTAAACTCTATAAACAGCCCGAACCGGCCACTGAAGCTCATAAGTCTACCCTGCTTTTGCACATGCAATTGTTTGTAACATTCCGTCGAGTGATGCTTCCCAGCCCGCCTAGGCATCTCTTTATGCCCCTACTGCCAGCCATTTGGCGTTCCATCTCACCCACGTCCCCCAATAAGAAAAAGCATAGGAAGCCCGACGGGTGCGTGGGGGGGGGGACGCATTGCAAAGGACTCAATAGTTGTCGGTGCGATTGGCGGTCCGTCGGCTCCTCCCGGAAGATCCAGAAGGCCCGGAAGGACGAGCCATGTGCCGGCCCAGCTGGATGACTATCCTCTGGACCGCGCCGTCCGACTCTCTCCGGCTGGCCTCCCGCGTCGGGCCGGGTGGCTGCTAACCCCAGCGGCTGCCCTCTCGCTCGGCCTCCGATCTGCGCAGCCTCTCCTCCTCGTCGTCCATGCTGACGGCCTCGCTCCGGCGTCCCTTGCGCCGGCTCCGCTTGCCTTCGTCGCCGCCGTCGTCTCTGCTGCGCTTGATGCCCGCCAGCCCCGCCAGGCCCGCCATGCGCTGCGTCTCCTTCAGCAGGCGCTCGCGGTCCCGCGCCTCTCGCTCCAGGGCATGAGGATCCTTAGTGGGTGCGCCGGAGCCCGACTTGCTGTTGCCGATCGAGGCCTGGGAACCCCGCCTGCCTGACGACTCCTGTCGGTCCGACGACCTGCCCGACTTTGAACTCACGCCCTTGATCTCGAGACCCGACGTGCTGCCCCCTCGGGGCCCGCCGGGAAGGTTGAAGTCCTTCTCGACAGGCGTCGACGGCTCTGGCGAGTGCTTACGGCTGCTGCGGTGGCGGTGCTCGCGGTCGCGGTCGCGATCCCTATGCTTGCCGCGCTTCCGGTCCTTCTCGCGGTCTCGGTCACGATCACGGTCACGTTCCCGGTCCCGATCCTTGCGGTCCCGGTCATGGTTGCGATCAGAGTCGCGGTCTTTGTCACGATGCGAGCGGTGGCTGGACTTGCGGTGATAATCGTCGTTATCCCGGTATTTGTCCTTGTCTCTGTCGCGCCGTTTCTCGTCGCGGTCTCTCTTGCTCCGGTGGCTGGACCTCTTGGAGTCGCTGGGCGACGCGGACCGTGACCTCTCCTCGTGCCCGTCGTCTCTGGACCGGGACTTGCTGTCGTCCTCGTCGGCGTACGAGGCGTGCTTTCTGCTCTTATGCTTCCTGCGACGGTGCTCGTCATCGCGATCTCCGGCGACTGATCTGGATTCGGAGCGTCTGCGCCGGCGTCTGTGACGATCGCTGCGCTCGCTCTTGCGCTCTCGACTGGGCTCCCTGCTGCGCGAACGCGAACGGGAGCGCGAACGTGACCGCGAGTAGTCCCGATCCCGGCCGTTGTACTCCCGCTCCGATCTGTTATCTGGCTCCCTCTCACGTTCTCTGCTAGTATCCCGACGTCGGCCCCTGTCCTTATCCTTGGCACGCGTCGACGAGTTACTTCTTGACCGTGGCTCCTCCACGGCTGGGCCCTGTGAGCCAGGCCTCTCTACCGGCGACTGCTGGGCCCGTTCGTCGGGCAGGACGAACCCCCGCGCCCGCAGGGTGTGGAGGCTGGTGTTCGGAAGCCCCTGGCGCATAGCTTTGGGTCCCGTCGGCGCATTCAAAGGTACATCAGGCGGTGCGGGCGCGTAACCATGGTTCTGGTTTGAGAAGCCTGGAGGTCCGTAACCTCCCACCATGCCGTTACCGTTGTAAGCGGAGTAATCACCAGTATCCTGTGCATAGTCTGCATGCTGTTGCTCAGACGCATCCTGCGAGCCCGGCTCGTTCCCATCCTCATTCGCGGGTTTCGAGCCGTCAGCTCCCTCCGCGTTATTTTCGCCCCCAGCGTTCGACTTCTCGTCCTGCTCGTTGCGCTCGCGGCCAAACTCGTCCGTATTGCCGTTCCGGCTCGCGTCACCAGAGGGCTGGCCATACCCGCCAGGACCGTACTGTTGGTGCGTCTGGCTCTGGTCCCCGTAGCCGCCATACTGTTGGTATCCGCCACGACCGTAGCCACCGCCGTAAAACCCGCGTCCTCGCCCACGTCCACGGTTGCCGTAGTTGTTTCGGCGGTAATCATTGAATTGGTGACCATAATTACCTTGATTGTACCCTTGGAATCCTGAGTTATAGTTGCCAAAGTCACCAGATCCCATGCCAGCAGCATTAGCAGAATTGAAATTATCTTGGCCGAAATTCCATGACTGTTGCCCGTTCCAGTTATTGGAGCCCGAGCCGCCGAAACCACCGCTGAAGCCACCCATGCCCATGCCTTGAGGACCATAGCCGTTCATGTACATGTTCTGCATCGCCATTGGGTCCATACTCATTCCTGGCATCCCTGCGTGAACGTTAACGACTATTCAGCCACAGATAGACGCGAGTCAGACTTACCCATCATAGGAAAATTGCCAAACGAATTGGGTCCCATGCCGTTTTGCATGGCCATCATCATTTGCATCTGGTTGAAGTCGCCAGATCCGGTAAAACTCATGTTCGGAAAGCTGCCTCCGTTCGCGGAGCTGAAGCTCGTGGCGGCGTTCGTGGTCGCGTCATCGCCACCTTGGGCGCCGTCGTTGTCCGCAACGTCGCTCTGCTGCGCGTTTCTCTTAGGGCCATTCGCCGCGTCCTCGTCGCCGGTGATGATGACGGTCTCGTTATCATCGTCATCTCCCTTAGAGAGGTTAGGCTCCTCGTCGTGCGTAGGCGCATCCTGATCAACGTGTGAGTGACGTGTGTCGTCGAAAGACGATTGCGAAGGACCAACATCGTGATTTTCGGTAGCAGCCGCGTCAGCTTCGGCCTTGAGCTCGGCTTCGGTCTTGACATCCGTTTCGGTTCCCGAAACTGGCGCGGCTTCCGCCTCCGTCTTCTCAACTTGAGCGGGTGCCGGGGAAGACTGCTCAGGCGCCGGCTCTGCAGCGGAGATCTCGGCCGGCGTAGGCAGCTGCGCGGCGTCGTTCGGCTTCGCTTCGACAGGGGTGGGCGGTGCCGAGCTCTTCTCCTTGGCTCGTGCCTCCTCACGCTTCTTCTCTTGGGTTCGGAGGAAGACTTTGACGGTCGTTCGCAGAGACTTATTGGGTGTGCAGTCGTCGGCGGAAACGGGGGAGTGCTCGCAGACCGGGCACGACGAGGGAAGCGTAGACTGGCCTGGGCTATAGTCAGCAATTGTGATGTTGAGTAATTGAGGCGGTCATGATACTGACAAGTCTCGCAAATAGGCTGTTCGCAGCATGGCAGGCGGAAGGCGTTAACAGCCAGCTTGCTGCAGACAGCGCATCGCAGCTTTATGGGGATGTCGTCAGGCGTGAGGGAGCTGAAGAGCATAGGATTAGCGCCATGCATAAACACTGCAGACAACGGTGCGCCTACCTGATGAGCTCGGCCTGAGACGGAGTGATTGACGAAGCCATGCTGTCGTCGTTTTGGTACGGAAGTTCAGGAAGAGAGATACATGGGTGTTGGAGGGGTTGAAAAGTACAGTAGAAAAGAGGCCGTCAGGTTGGCGACAGCCGCGTATTATTGATAAAAAGAAGAAAAAATGCGTGCTTAGCGTGTCGCATGGGACACAATCATGGCGGCGAGCGTGGGTGTTGACGATTGTTTTGCGCAGAAGCTGGTCCGCCGTAATAAAAGATTCTGTGGTCGCGAGGAGTCGGAGGTGGACGACAGGCGCGGGAAGGACAGAAAAAAGGTGGGACGCGTGGGTGGCGACTGGCCAATGAGGAAAGGTCATTCACCACCCTGACCTGCCTGTTTTACAGTGCTTGCTTCAAAAATCACCGGCCATCGGCCACCGGTCAATGGTTTGCCGCTGAATTACTCGCTCACCTCGGTCATGGCGTCCGATGAAGTCTCACAAGGTTGTAGGAACACCAGACGAATTGTGACCTAGGGTATTTGTACCAATAGAGCTATCGAACTGCGTCTTTTGAGTGTATTGAAATTTCCGTCTACATAATGCGCTTGACGACTAACTGCATCAGCTTCAAACTGACTGACCTGCGACCCGTACGAATGTCTTCTGCTACACAAACCATAATGTTACACAAACGGAGAGAGGCATGTATGAAGGGTGTTGGTGTTCGAAGGAGAGAGACTGTGCACTACACGACGAATGCAAACATTTGTCCGTCCCCCAACACATGACAACAAGCATTTCCCAACTTCTGCCGTATGGACGCTTCCGTGATGAAAAGGAAGAGATGAATAAACAGGAGAACCCTGCAGCAGAAATGCAGCGCATAAAAACTAGAGACTCCCAAGTAATAACAGTTAAAAAAAAAAGAAGTAACGAGATCCCATTCTTCGCCAAGTCCCCATTGTCGCACAAGAGCTTCTTCATCTCATCGTCAGCAAGCGCATCCCTCCTTCGCGGCGGCGTCCCTCTGGCCTGTGAGGCTGACCCGCTGCTCCTCGCCACCCCGGCTCACGGCGTGCGATGCCCCCGGGCCCCTCGCGCTCTTCAGAGACGTTTCGGGGATGGCGTTGGCAATCGCCGTGAAGACCTCCGTGACGTTGTGGCCCGTCTTGGCACTCGTTTCGAAGAACAGCAGGCTCTCCTCCTCGGCGTACGTCTTGGCCTCCTCCGTCGAGACCTTGCGGGCGTCGCCCGAGTCCTCACCGTCGGCCTCCTCGCCGTCCGTGCCGGCGGATCCGCCGGCGGCCTCCGCGTCGTTCGTGAGATCGAGCTTGTTGCCGACGAGGGCGATGACGATGCCGGGGGATGCTTGCCTCTGCAGCTCGGCGACCCAGTGCTTGGCCTTGATGAGCGACGTGGGCTTCGTGAGGTCGTAGACGACGAGGGCGGCTTGGGCGTTGCGGTAGTACATGGGCGCCAGCGAGGCGAACCTCTCCTGACCGGCGGTATCCCAGATCTCGAACTTGATCGTCCGGGTCGGCAGGTTGCACTTTTGTGTCAGGAAGGCGGCTGCAGGGAGAGGGCAGGCTCGTTAGCTATCCGTGGTTTGCAGAGCGACGGCGACTTCTCGTACCTCCGATGGTGGGCTCCTTGTTCTCTTGAAAGTCGTTGTTGACGAAACGCAAGACTAGCGACGACTGCGATGCATGTTAGCAGGTCTCATCCCGGACTGCGAGGTGCGGCGGGTTTGTCGCACCTTTCCAACGGCAGCTTCACCGAGCAGGACCAGCTTGACGCTGCTGCTCGGCTTCGGGGCACCGCCGGATCCGTCCATCTTTATCGGAGTGAGTAGCGTCGATAGCGACTGCCTTGTTTGACAAGGTCTGTGAGGTTGTGAAGAGCGAAAATGAAGGCCGGATCGGATGGATCGGACAGCGTTTTTGAGATGGGTTGCTGCCTGTCGCGCGATGAAGGTGCGGTGTTGGTTGTTGAGTGCAGGTAGGTAGTTGTGTGATACGGAGGACCACACAGGCAGCTCGGCCACTGAAACGACCAGTGTGGTGAGGCGCAACAATGACGAAGCACCCGCCCCCCAAGACAGGGCCAGGCGACCGGAGGTTGGCCAATGCTTTTGCTCGGAGCTCCAACTATCGGGCACCTGGAGGGGCGGCGGAGAATCTATACGCCGGGACCCGCCCACCGCCCGGGCGCGCCGCGCGGATTCGAGCCCCGCCAAAAAATCCCACCCCCCTGGTACAGTGTAGGGCCGCAGCGCAGCCAAAGCTGGGCCGGCGGCAGAAAAAAAAAGTTCCCTGACCGACGAACTTTCTGGGCCATTGATTCGGGGAAAGACCGTCCCAGAAGCGTCTCTGCCAACCTTCTTCGGACACCACGTTGGACTTCTGCCGCATCTCTCCGCAGGGACCTTTTGCGAAGAGAAACAAGATGGCGCCTCAGCCAACGAAAGAAAAGGCGCCCAAGAAGGTCAACCTTCTGGACGACAGCGATTCCGACGATGAGGATGGAGGGGCAGACATCGCGGCGGCGCCCCAGTTGAAGGTCAACGAGGAGTATGCGAAACGGTTCGAGCACAACAAGAAGCGAGAGGAGATGCACAGACGTAGGTTTCACGCATTCAATCACATTTCCAGGTTCCCCAAAAGTTTCTAACGACCATCCCCAGTGGAGGAAAAGTTCAAAAAGACGGGCAAGAGAGATGACGACTCGGACGACGACTCCTCGTCCTCCGACGAGACCGAAGACGAGGACGGCTTCCTGGCCACCGAGGACCTGGACGCCCAGATCTCGGCCACCCTGAGCGCCATCAAGAACAAGGACCCCCGCATGCGCGACAAGGACTTCTCCTTCTTCAAGGAGACCCCCGGCGCCGTCGAGCCGACGCCGTCCAAGAAGAAGGAGAAGCCCCTCTTCCTCAAGGACTACCACCGGGAGAAGATCCTAGCCGGCGGCGTCGAGCAGTCGGACGACGAGGACGATGCCCCTCCCCAGACGTACGTCCAGGAGCAGGACGCCCTCAAGAAGTCCATCATCTCCGAGATCAACAAGGCGGCCGAGTCGGATGAGGAGGAGGACGACTTCGTCAAGAGGAAACCCGGCCAGGAGAAGCCCGACCTCGGCGCCGACGGCGTGCACCCCGCGCGCGCGAAGAAGGTTGCCGCCAAGAAGGCCATCACCGAGGAGGACATCGCCAACGCCGACAAGGACCCGGAGCTCTTCCTCTCCAACTTCATGGCGGCGCGCGCCTGGACCGAGGGCGGCGAGCACAACTGGAAGGCCTTCGACTCGGACGACGGCGAGGACGACACCGCCGACCTGGCCGACAAGTTCGAGGAGGCCTACAACCTGCGCTTCGAGGACCCGGAGAAGTCCAACCAGGCGCTCAAGACGTACTCGCGCGAGATCGTCAACGCGCGCACCGTGCGCAAGGAGGCGACGACCTCGCGCAAGCGCCAGCGCGAGCTGGAGAAGGAGCGCAAGGAGGAGGAGAAGCGCCAGCGCAAAGAAGAAAAGGCCCGCCTGCGGAAGCTCAAGCTCGAGGAGGCCGAGGAGAAGCTCAAGAGGATCAAGCAGGCCGCCGGCCTCAGCGGCAAGGAGCTCAAGGAGGACGAGTGGCTGCAGTTCCTCAACGATGCGTGGGAGGATGACAAGTGGGAGGACGAGATGAAGCGCCGCTTCGGCGAGGAGTACTACGCCGAGGTCGAGGGCGGGGCCGGCTCGGACGAGGAGGAGGAGGAGGGCGACGACGAAGACGACAAGAAGAAGAAGCGCAGGAGGCCGAAGAAGCCTACGTGGGACGACGACATCGACATCAAGGACATCGTCCCGGACTTCAAGGACGACGACGAGCACCCGCAAATCACGCTCTCGGACGACGAGGGCGCAGCAGCCGGCAACGCCGACGAAGCTGCCGACGAGGACGACGAGGACGAGGACGGCCGCCCGTCAAAGAAGCGCAAGACCTCAAAGGACATCAAGAAGGAGCGCCTCGCCTCCAAGAAGGCAGCCAAGGCCGAGCGCGCCAAGCTCGAGGCCCTCGTCGACGCCAAGATGGACCTCGACGTGCCCGCGGCCTCGTCCTCTAAGACGCCCGACATGTTCGGCTTCCGCTACCGCGAGACCTCCCCCCAGTCCTTTGGCCTGACGGCCCGCGACATCCTCCTCGCGCCCTCGGACTCGGCGCTGAACGAGTACGCCGGCCTGAAGAAGCTCGCCACCTTCCGCGACCCGGAGAAGAAGCGCAAGGACAAGAAGAAGTTCGGCAAGAAGGCCCGCCTCAGGCAGTGGCGCCGCGAGCACTTCGGCCAGGAGTATGAGCGCACTGGCCCCACTTTCGACTTCGAGGACGCTACGTTCAAGGACTCCAAGAAGAAGAGCAAGAAGCACTCGTCCGAGGCGCAGGAGGAGAACGCCGAGGACGGCGGCGCCAAGCTCGACGGCGAGGCCTCGGGCAAGAAGCGCAAGAGGTCGAGGGGGAAGAAGAAGGCAGAAGCGGCCGCAGAGGAGTAATTTGTAACAAACAAGACAGCCCTTGTCTCTCTATCAACCTCTTTTAATTTGTTTATGCGTGGATATTCATCAGGGAACACTCTACGGGGTGAACTGTAACATCTTTAAGATAGTTGCGACAACTGAATCGCTGATTCATCAGGGAACGGGATAGAAAAAGTAGTCCTAGATACATAACGATACCATGGACGGGTTCCCCGTCTGAGCCAAGAACGGGCAGTTCAGAAGTAAGGTAGCATATCTTCGTTGTGTATTATCATCGTGCGTGGTATCTCACAAGTATATCGGCATCGATCGCTACGCTGCGCCAGTAGATGTTTTTCCCCCGCTCCTCGAATCTCCGTTCCGCCATCCTTTCCGTCATTGAGTCATAAATAAGATGAGAACATAACATGCCAAGATCAAGACATATACAGATAATACAGGGCCCAAAAGCCCGACTGACACTCGAGGCCAAGTCACAACACGTTTCCGAACGTCTCGCTGCTTAACGTGCCCCGTGGTGCAGGCCGTTGCTGAACATGTTGCCGAACCCATCCAGGTTCATGCCCATGTCCTGCCCGATCTCAGGCGGCTCCATGTTGAACGGCATGAACCACGCCGAAGAAGCCTCTTGGCCGACGAAGCCCATGCCGTCTCCTTGTCCGTGACCGCCGCCCATGCCGTTGACGTTGCCACCGCGATGAGGGCGCTGACGAGATCCCTCCCGATGAGGGGCCGAGACGCTGTGGGCACTGGTTGGCATGCCATCCCAGTCGATACCGTCGAAGTGATTCACGTTGCCTGGCTCCATCGAATATCCACCAAAAACAAGCTGGCGGTCGAGAGGCTGAAGGATGCCGTTCTGCTGATTGAGTGACATACTGAGCAGCTCGGGAGGGTAGAATGGCGTTTGGTGGTGATGCGCAAACTGGCTGACGGCGAGAGGGCTGATAGGAGACAGGGCATGGTACGACGTCCCCTGCGAGTGTGGTACTGTAAGGGGATTGAAGCTTGAGGGACCGCTTGTCTGACCGCCGATCGAACCAGATAGGCCTCGTTGCTGTTGCATGCGGGCACTCAGCTGCTCTTGGGCCGTCGCAGCAATGCTCTCGGTCGATAGGGTTTCCAGTTGACTTCCATCAGACCGCAGCCCCGACGTGCCGATTTTCTTCCCTGCGAACGACTTGCGCTTCGAGGGATTGGGCCTTGACGAATCCCTTCCTTCCGTGCTTCGAGGAGGGGACAAGGTTGTGAAGAATTCCTCAACAGTGTGCAACTCTGGCTTCTGCTCCAGAACAGCATCGTCGCCCTTCTCCTTCTTCTTGTGTGTCGCCGGGTCGGAAAAATCAGACTGCGAGACACCATGGGGATAACGGTCAAACCAGTCTCCGTACTGGAAGATGGGCGAAGCCGTCGAAGTGTCCTTGATCTGAGATCCTCCTCTGGCGGCATCCGCGCAGGTCCGATACTGCTCGCGGAGGTTCTCTGACATGTAGTGGAACATGCCCCAGTATCTCTTCATTTTGGACAGGAACTTGACGTTGGTTGCGAGGTTCTTCTTCGACGCCGCCTCCACGGCAGGGTTGCCGGAGAATATTCCCAGGATGTGTATGGTACCGGATGAGAATGCGCAGTAACCCACAAATGGCGCCGTCACCATGTACGACTCCGCGTCTTTGAGCACCTCCGAGATGCGGTTCGCGGCGGCAAAGGTGTTGTCTCCGGCCTTAGTGACAAAATCACGGGGAACGTCCTGGGAAACGGGGCTGTTTGGCGATGCCACGGCTACCCTGTTCAAGAACAGTATGTTCTGTTGCATGGCGATGTGAAGGAAGAGGTACTGATTCGCCATCTTTTCCGTATCGTGCAGCTGGAGGTTCTCGGGCGAGTACTTGAGGCAGTCGGGCAGGTTATTCGGAAGTTCCTCGGCCTCCTTGACCAAAGTGGTGTACAAGGACTCGGGGCTCCAAATGGGATGGGGGTCAAGTTCCTTTCCTCCCTGGTTCAGGTACGTGATGATCTTACCCCACAGGGCGATGGTCTTGATCATGTGCGCCGCGACACCCATGTTCTCCTTTACGTCGGTTTGTTCCCCGTCTCCTGGTGATACCGGCTGGGGAACTCTGCCCCGGAGGGTTTCGGTCGGTGCCGGCATGTCCAGCTGAAAGAACTTCTCCTTGATCGGCAACGGGATCTCGATCGTCTCTTCCCTCACGAAGGTCGGGCGTTCCGTCCCAGAGGAGTTGAATCGGTCCATGAGAAAGCAGGCCCACATCGTTCTCCGCCGAATCTCCCGGTCAATAAAGCTTAGTTGCGAGGATCCATTTCGGTTCAAGGGGTCGTGATCCAGGTCCTTGTGGAGTTGCAGAGCAAAGGCCATGCGAATCGCCTGGCCTCCCAGGGCCCAGCTCCTCCCACCATGACAAGTGCCAAACTCGTGCAGGCCTAGGATCAAGAGACATGTCAATATCGTAATGTTGGGCCACTCATACCGCCTGGTGCAGATGTCTCTAGCGTGCGAAGCCCACTCCTCCCCACGCAGGAAATTAGGTGACGAGCTGTTGAGTTTGGGGTGGCTGGAGAAGCGGGCTGCGATGGCGCAAACGGACAGTACGAGGACTGGGGGCAGCGTGCCGGCTCTGCGGGGTTGCTTAGCAAAAAAGGATCACTCAGTGAGACAATTGCGGGTATCTTACTTGAGCTTCCTCATATAACTCGGTTTGTGGAGCAGGTGGTACGCCTGTCCGTAGATGTTCTCAAAGAAGACCTCGGCTAGGTGCTCCTGGATCTCTTTGGGCGGGAGCGCGTCAAGACCCTCGAGAAACAGCTTGTTCTCCTCGGCTTCTTGGGCCTGCAGCGACGTCGGCTTGTTTGGTGCATCGATTCTCGTCTTCGCCGGTGCTTTCGCCCAGTGCTCGAGGTCCTGACCAAAGGCTTCGTCTGCGACTCGCTTCTTGTTCGCCTTGGCGGGTAGCGTGCCTGGGATTGCCGGTTTGACGACGGCTCGAGTCAGCGACGCGGCGTTCGGGTCCTGTTCGCTCTTGGGGACGATCTTGATGATGCGCTCCTCCATGCGCTTCAGCCGTTTGTCGAGCATCGCCATGTAGTCGGTACGCGGAGCGGCCTTTCTCGTCGTCACCTTGTACACGCAGGGAATCCGTGATCGAAGACAGTGCTTGCAGGCGGGCTTCTCTCCGGAACATCGAATCTTCTTGCGTCGGCAGGCGATGCACGCTAACGGAAGCCGCTTCCTCTCCTTCCCAGCTTTCGTCTTGAGCTCACTCCAGGCGGGCGCGTGGTCGGTCTTGTCGTCCTTCGACTTTCCAGTCATCTCTGCCCCATTGCCGGCGGTCTGCGTGGGCAGGCCGAACTCATCTGCGCCGGCGTCCTCGAGAGGATTGGGCTCTGAGTGGTCATTGTCCTGGCTGCCGTCGTCAGAGGTGATGATGCTGTGTCGTCGCTGGTCCATGGTTCGTCCGTACGGGACAGACATGACGGTGATTGAGTTTTGGCGGCCGGGTAGGGAGGATGCCGAGTGCCGGTGGGAAGGCGGGAAGATGTCGGCGGCATGATCTGGCTCGCCGAGGAACATCATTGTGTCGTGGTCCTGGAGGTCGTTGGGCGGGAACGAAAAGTCGTCTGCGAAGTTGGACGTATCGACCAGACTCTGAGAGGCACTGTTGGACCGCATTCCGTCATTGGGGGTTCCCGAGGAGTAGGGTTGGTGAGAGGCCGAAGAAGTGGTTATATGTGAGTGGGCGCCGGGCGAGTCCAGACCGTGCTGCGAGTAGTCGAGACTGACAGCTCTGAATTGTTGACTCTGGAGTTGCTGCAGGCTAGATGACATTGTCCTTTGTCACCTGGGGGACAAGGGAAAGATCAACGAAGGGGCGACGGTGGAAGAAGACGGTTCCGAGCGAGCTGGGTCCCCGCACACGCCGGCGCAGAGGACGGCGTTCGTCCCTGTCCCTGTCTAATGGCTTCTGACCGTGGTGTAAGTGTGCGTTGTGGGGGTCGCGGCAGTGTCAGGCAGGACCATGATACGCGGGGAGACTCGTCTTGGCCCGGAGCAAACCAGTCGCGTGGCCGTGTCTCGACGCTGTACTTGTATGAGGCTCGAGGGGGCAATGAAAAAGCGGATTGGATTGTTGGTTGGAAGCGGAGGAAATGCAAATTAGTCCTCGAGTTGAACAGATGGGAAACAAAGCTGCCTGCCTTCCTTTCGAAGGGGCGGGGGCGCAGCAAGAGACAGTATAGAGGAGGCGTCGAGAATTGTCGGAGAGCAGAAGGAATTCTGACTCGGCGCTCGTCGAGGCGCGCAGGAGAGAGAGAAGGGTGGTAGAACCAGACGCAGACCGGGGACAAACAGAGAAGAGAGAAAAAGAGCCCAGAAAATAAAATAAAAATAAAACCACAGAAGAGAGACGTGAGCAGAAAAAAGCACAGCGCACCAAAAGCAGCGGCCCAGCTTTGCGATTCGAGAGGAGATGGGGAACGTCGCCGGTTTGGAGTAAAAACTGGGGTTGGGGAGGGACTGGCCGGACGGGGAGGGGAGACACTGTGGATGAGGGACGAAGGGGGTGTTCGATTGGTGAAGATGGGGGGGGGCGTATGGTAATAGGCCGCCTCTGATTGAGTAGAAAAACAGCGGCCCTCTAAGAGTGGATGATAAAAATGGGGCGTCTCCTAGGTCGAAGTGTCGAGGTGCAGGGCAGGCGCTCCAGGTTAAGGGAGCAGCAGGTGCGAGCAGGTGCAGGTGAAGGTGCAGCTCCAGGATGTGCCTGCTTTGTGTGTGTAGAGGTGTACACTACGTACCCAGGTACTTCCACTAACACCCAGGTCGTTTCGTGGGGACTGCAGACTGGAGGGAGCTAGGTGGTAATACCCCACAATAGGACCGCCAAAAAAAACTAACTGCCCCTGCCGCTGGAGAGGCTGGTTGCCACTGAAGATGGGTGAGGTTGCTGGGTTTGATGTGCTGGAATGCTACCGCGGGGCGTTAGGGTGCTGGAGCTGCGGGTACGGAGACTTGGATGGAGATGCGTACCTTGTTGTAAGCCAGGTACCTCCCGTCAGGTTCAACTTCAGCTTCAGGTTCGGACTCGAAATCGGACCCGAGATTGTGGTGTAGGTTCTTGTTGCTATTGTTCTTTGGTCTTGTTCTCAGAGGCGCCTGGGTTCTCTCTGGCCGAGACTAGACTTTCGACAAGCCTTGTGTGCGTATCCGGGGACGTGAGGCTGGGTGCCGGTGTTGGCGTTGGCGTTGGCGTTGGCGTTGGCGTCGACTCTGGGTGTAGTGTACCTTAGTGTACCATAGTAGTGTAGGTACACTATGTCGTCTATCGCTGGACCCGTCCAAGTGGAGCTTTTCTCCAAGGACCTCGCGACGGCTTGCAGTCCTCCCGTGGTCCAGCGCCGAATGAGATGGAGACCGGATCCCGATGAACCTTATGTGCTGCCCGGCTGCAGATGTCGGGTACACTTCTGTTATGTACGCTACCGCACCGCCGCACGAAAGGACCAACAGCCGACACGTCTCACCGCGGGGTAAGTGGGTACGATATGCCGCTTCATGGGTTTGTCGTCGGTGCTTCTGGGTGTGGCGGCAGCTTGTCTGACTGGACGAGATGACGGCCAATTGCCCCTCTGCAGATACGCTAGAGAGGGCGGAGCGGAAAGGTGCTAGAAATATGAAGGGGAGCGTCGAGAAAGATGTGGGCGGGCTAGTGTGGTCCGCGACCTCGACGGCGTGAGACCTTCTTCCCTTTCAGGGCGAGACTCTATTGCTGCTTTGAGGCGGGCGGGAGAGGGAACTAGCAGGAGTGACAACGACGGGCCGGAATTGTGACGTCCGAGGAGAGCTTGCAGCTGATGCATCGAAGATCTGCCAAGCTTTCTTGAAGGTAGAGAAGCACAAGAGAGGGGCGTGGGGTTTTATAAGGATAAGCACATGTTTGGATACAGGGAGGATGAAAAAGGAGGAACCACTTTCGACTTTTACTCAGCCGAGTGGAGTATGAACGGTTAAAGGAGCGCAGAAGACTGTGATGTCGCCTCGTAGTGTCTAGAGAGGGCCAAAGTCCAAGTCCAACAAGACCGCAATGTTGACATGCTGCCTGGTCCCTGCGATAGACAGGCGTACGTCTAAGTAAGCTCTCGGGTTGGTGTGTAGCACAGTATCACAGGGAACGGGGCTGGCCAGTCACGGTAATCCAAGGCCGAAAATTCTGCTCTTCATACATGCCATGCTCGGGGATGTGATGAAGGGAGCACAGCTGCAGGGAAAGAAAAAGAAAGGTACAACCCAGCTGCTTACCCGCGCGAGCAACAGGCACTCCCACCCACCCACCGAGAGGCCAGGAATAGATGCGCTCTCTACACTGCACAAGATCTGAGTGCGACATCTGTGCGCCCGAGAACAAGGGTCTACAACTTGTTGGCTCTATATACGCAGCATACGTTACCATCGTCCGTCATTGTCACTATTGTCCGTCGTCGTCGCTATCGTCCGTCGTCGTCCCTGTCGTCCGTCATCGTTGCTACTGCCTATCATTATTGTAGGTGCTTGTGGGAGTAGTCCCCTAAACTAATTGGAGATGGCATGCTCGCCCTGGAGTTGTGTACACGGACAACACGCTCACAACAGTTATTACATCTCTTCCTCTTGGTTCTATCCGCGTCGTCCCTGAAAGTTTTCCAGAGAGACCCGTATTCATAGTCCATGTTACCCAAGGAGCCGTGTTCCGCCGTGCCTTGCTTGGCCTTGTCCGCTACTCTAAGTCAGCCAATCCCCTGCGGACTGGGAGGCCGATGCATTTGAGATGTTCTCCAGGCGTCCCGGCCCCAAGACCCACGATGCGATGGCAGTGCGAACAGATGTGGATACGTGAGAGTGGGCGGGATGGCCGGGGGGCGGGCCTAAACAGAGTGGAGGCGAAGAGTGGGAGTCCAAAGGGCCCTGAAGAACTACGGTGTAGGTACATATTCCGTAGTATCCGTACGCGCCTAGGTAATCAGGGATGAATCGGGGGCAAGGAGGTGGGGCCGGTGGTCTGGTGGGTCCGCAGCTGGAGGCAACTTCCGAGACTCTCCCGGTGCGAGTGGATATATGCCCCGTGCAGATGAGATGCCATGCGTTTGCGATGGGATGTTCCTGATGGGCCGCTATCGATATTCCTGTCGAGCGTTAACAATACCCCGCAAGGATCTCGAGACTATCATGGCGAGCCCGGCCGTGCGATGCGATGCGATGCGATGCGAGGCGCAGGCAGCGCAAGGGAAAGGAGACGGGGGGAACACCCAGGAAGGCAAGAAGACCAGACCGGATGCTTGGCGCTTCTGGATGAGTCGGTCAGCGGCGCAGTTGCATCCACCCGGCTGCCGTCGCTATTCAGAGAGCTCGCGAACCATGGTGCCGGTATAACTGTTTGAGTCTCAAAGCTATAATCAAGCGAGTTGGAAAGTTCAGCTCGCGTGACGCAACGG
This sequence comes from Colletotrichum musicola, assembly GCA_014235935.1. NCBI lineage: Eukaryota > Fungi > Ascomycota > Sordariomycetes > Glomerellales > Glomerellaceae > Colletotrichum > Colletotrichum musicola. Next base: position 91,594 of record WIGM01000045.1, on the reverse strand, counting down.
ATGGGAACTCGCCGTGCTATTATGGTATGTCCAAACAAGAACAACACCATCGAGCCTCACATCGCAGGTGACCGGCTTGTCATGTGCGGCCACGGGAGCGGCGCCGTTTAGGTGGGACAGAAGGCCGCAAAATGGTTGGCCAGGGTCCAGTTGATACCCCTGGCCCATTGCCGCTCATGTTGGGACCTCAGATTGTGGCGGTGGTCTCTCCGTCGTGCTGTCAGCATCGAGCCCTCAATCGTGACGTCTCGTAGCGACCATGCTGTAATACCTGTTGTGAAGTTGCAGATAGTCCCTCTACACTAAGCTGCCGTGGCATGCGGTACCACTCGGCCGCGGCAACCTCCACCGGAAACGGTCACAACAAGGTGGCAGCAGCGTGGGATCCCAGAGAGTGGCCAGGAGCGAGAGCTGCAAGTCTGCATCGGTTTGGCCATGATCCGTGTCTGTCCGGGCTGGCCCAGACCACATTGCAGCCTCGGAGCGCTCTCTGCTGCAGATGGCAGTGCGGGTGTGGAGGGTTCTCGGGCACCAAGACGACCGCCGGATCTGTACAGTAATCCCGACGACAAACCCTTGCTCAGCGTCCGGTGTATAGACATGATTTCCAAAGGCGGACAAGCTTGTGGAAGAGAAGGACGAAGTTTGTCGAAGTTGTTAGCGCGGGTTTCAGCGGCGCTGTCGAGACAGAGACAGGGCGTACGTGTACCACAGTAACTAGGCGGGAGCGAGCTCTTTGTCTTGCGTGGTGTGGACTGCAGAACTAGAGCAGGAAGCTCATTATTGCGAACCGGCAGCACACCCGGGACTCGATTGCTTGGCCGGGCTGGATTTTTCATAGACGACAACGACAACGCAACGACTTTGGGCAAGCGATGTTGGATCGACTTGCTCGGCGCGAAGTGGAGACGTCCGGCGATCTTCCAGAGGGTTGAGAGAGGCTAAGCAGGCGTGGAGGACGTCACTCTACTGGACCAGGGATTGGGAAGCTCGAGGGGACCTAGATACAAGGCCTTGGCCAGGTGGCCAGGTCCTTAGTGCAGCCTTGGGCCAGTGAAGAAGCAAGGCTCCTGTGGTATCAGGAATGATGGGATTGGATTGAGGGAGGGGGTGCCGTTTCCCTGGAGGCGTGGCGCGCTTCTCACCGGTCGAAGTTCGGGTTTGTGAGTTGGACAAGGGCAGACAGGCTTGGTGGTAGAGATACCTGAATAGGTAGTTTGGTAGATCGCGATATATCTGAACGATGATAGGAGGGTGGGAGTTGGTTGAGATGGGATGGGGTGGGGAGGGGAGCGGAGGGCACCGGAATACCACACAGCAGCACCAGGTGCGACAGTGTGGCCGGTGAGGGTGAAAACACACTATACCAATGGATTACGTTTGCTTATGTAACGCAACTGAGTGGGGCACTAGGTATCGTGGTGAAGGCACTAGGTAGTGTGGGTCTCCACGAGCGTCGTGCCTGTCAACACAAGAATGGTGTTTCTACTAGGTACTTTGTATACACGTATCTACGTACACTACACCTTATACCGTACCTACTGCAGCTACCAAAGTGTCGAACCTGGAAGCAGATGGCATGCTCTCGGAAGACAACTGAGCCGCAACATTTTGCTAGAAGTATTGATCGAATATTGCTATGAAAGTTGTCCAAACAGTTGCCATTCGAGCCGTTGCAGAATTTTAAGGGATTCTTGTTGATATACGTACCCGCTCGGTGTGGGAGCTGCAGGTGACGTTCCTCCCCGTACCGACACTGCTACCTTGCATAGGCAGTAGTTGACTGGGTAGGTACAATACCTATAGTACGGACCAGACTTTTGAGCATGAGATATCCACGAACCATACGATCAGTGATTGATCAACACCAACGGTGCTTTCTTCCCTGAGCCTTGTCTCGAACCGATCCTGGCAGCTCTCTACATACGGAGTATTGGTGGGGCACCAGAAGCTCTGGCGGGAGGCTCCACGACCAGCCACCACGCCGCCGTTGAGTCCGCTCATAGAACCGCTTTCAACCTCGGGAGCCCTCACCGCAGCCAGGCTTTTCTCTGGTTGTCCATCGCTAGACGGAATGGCAAATCAAATGGCAAAATCCACCTGCCGCTCGCGTGTCTGTTTGTGCTTACTATTTAGGTTTGATTAGAGGCGCTTGTCGACTCTTAGCCGTGAGTTCGTCAATGTACGGCCCCCGGTGCGAATTGACCTTGGCACTGATTGACTGGTTGACTTCGTGCGGGACAATCATCTGGCAGGAGGTTCATGAACCTTCATGACCTATCATTTATAAGGGGTTATGCCTCGGTTGACAGGGAAGAAGTCACTGGATCGGAACAAAGCCAGAGGCAACAACCACGTAAGAATTGAATGTTGTCCGTGCCCGTAATTCTTCACTACCTACACTACAGATTTCCGCCAAGGCGTACCTGAGCTGAATTACGAGGCGCTTTTTGAAGTAAAGCAGATGGTCTAGCTTTTGTATGACGGGCAACTTCCATCAGCAGCTGGATTTTTCGCTCTAAGCGTGCATTCCTCGTTCCAAAACACCACGCCCCAATGGAGACTCGAGTCTTTCCTTTGGCAGTTTTTCTTTCCCTCGCAACTTCGTCCCTAGGTACTTAGCACAGCAGGTAGGATAGACCGCGAGACGGTCGAGTACACCGTGCCTAATGCACCTGAGCACAGAAGGTACCTGCCGTAGCACGTGTAGTTAGGGTGCCGGCTTTGCGTGGGCGTTCTACGCCACCTGTGTCTCCTAGGTACAAAGGCCCGCCCCCACATTTTCGACATTCCATCTTGAAAGCCGCCCCTGCCCAGACTGTGACCAGACTCGAGTCTCAAGATACGACACTGCAGGTGCACGATATGGCCATCATCACGATTTTCTATTTTCCCACCGCGCGTTCCACGGAGTTGAGCTTGCCGCCTGCGGCTTTGCAGCCTACCTTATCTTACTATTTGTGGAGGGACGAGGGGGAGTTGTTTTTTCTCTCTTCCCACCTACCCACCGTATTGTCTTCTTCGATCGACCCCCGAAGTTTCAACTGTTTCTACTTGTCGTCTTGGATCTATCTCCCTCCCCATGGACGACGACCGCTTCCCTGTCCGGAAACGCTGCCCAAAAAGACCGCCTCCAATCGATCGTCGTTTTTTCTCGAATTTGACACGGCGTCGGCCAGACCATCAACTGTCAATCAAAAAGGGTGGGAACCGCCGTTGACACGCCAGGCTATTCTTAACCCGACTCTTAACCCACTTCGAGAAAAGGGTCGACTTCAGAGGAAAGCTGAAGCCCAATCATACCAGTTCACCACTGAACACCGTCAGGGATCGACGCATTTCTCGATCTCGTCGCCTTCTTGAGGCAAAGAAAAACACATGGATGCACCCCGGGCGCACGCCGGTTTCATACCCACCCTGCGCGCTTGAGACCGTCTTAACGCCAGCTTGTTAACCCTCCCATCCCTTCTCACCCCCTGACGACGTTGATGGTTTTCTTCCTCACCTCTTTCCGGCGATGACGACTTGCTGATGCGGCCTCTGGTTTTTGCGCCGTCTGCGCCTTGATGTTTAGACCATGGATGCTCGGCCAAACTCCCCAGATACCTCTAGATGTCTGTGTGTCGCAAATAAGACGGAAAGAATCCATCAAAATCGGCAAGCACCAGATCAACACACAGCGCCCCCTTGTACCGCATTCCCTGCCGCTCTCATTATGTTCAGCCGTCGCTCCTTAGTAATGCTATCGAGTTATCACATCGCAATAATTGGATCCATAGCGGCCACCATCGAGCAAGACTGGTTCGTCGAATGCCTGGGTCGCCACAATTCGCCCGAGATTGATGGCGCGCGGACTGACGGGATCAACGGCGTGCGACTGTTCTGCGAGATTTCCCGCAAGCTCGCGACCTTCGAACAAGCCTTATGCTTGTTCGCCTGTCACCACCGTCCGTCATCTCGGAAGGCTGATGGCAACAAACTCTCGCCAACACTGCATCCACAGGCGTTACCACGTCGAGTTACCTAGCTTTAGCCTCTGTCTGTCAGCCCATGAACAGAGTGCAACGCATGGCCAGCACACCCGGCCTGTGACTTCATTCTGTGGACACCGCCAAGTCTGTTCGGTGCGCCTACAGACAGTAGTAGGGCATAGTACTTCCTGTATCCACGCCCCTTATTCCCTCCTCCCCGAAGTAACACTGCTGATTTCATCTTACAGATCACTCCTGTATCTCGGAGCTTTTCTCGCAAATCCCATCTCGTTGCTGCGTATGCAGGATGCGTCCCCCGCGTCCCCCGGCCGCCCAGTTCCATGCCGGTGCTTGGGTGCATCGCGGGCCATGCAGCATGCGTACCGTTACTAGAGTCTGCCAGTCAGCAACAAATACCTACAGGAGCATGCGTGACCACTACGTTTAGAGCAACATACTTCAGAGGTCATGTTCTGCCACCACCCCCGGCCTGATGATCTCCGTCGCCCACCTTGTGGCCACCCGATAACGCCAATGACTACATCCCGGTCATTCTTATCCACGATACCTTCAAACGATCAGCCCCTTCTCACTTGCCTTATTTATGTCTAGGTTGGACCCTCAGCCACTGGTCACGAACAACAAACCCCCAGCAGGGCCGCAGCTCAACCGAGCATCCGCAGCCGCTGATGGAGCCTTGAGACCAGACCTTGCGGCCTACCAGCCGCCGGGAAACTCGGCCTGGTACCATGTAACGGCCAGGTTGCGCTGGTGAATCTTGTCCAAGCAGCTCCGTTCCAACTTCCAAGAACAAGACGGGGTTCCTGCACGTCAGTCTCGGAGAACATCCCCAACCCGCAAACACGGCTGCTGTTGCCGCTCGAAATAAGTGACACACAAACTTGGACCGCTTTCGGGATACCTAGACAATCTAGAAGCTCGCGACCCCGTTTCAAATCGAAAGGACCGGCTCGCATCCCACGACACCCTCACGTGTCGATAGTGTAGGAGCCACGCGAAGCTTTCGCCCAACATGACACGTCCTGTTCCGCCGAGTTCGCGACGAGGGGCAAGAACGAGGAGAAAAACTGCCCAGCGTAACGTAACGCGAGCGAACCTCTTGCGGAGCGATGCAGCTGTCAGTTACGGCCACCACCCATACAACATGGCAAATGGGTTCTGGCTAAACTCGCGAACCACGGGCAAACACAGCGAATAGGATATCCCGGGTGTCTCGTTGCTCATCTCTGAGCACGGTCGTCTTAACGGCGTCTCTTCTTGACGCCCCGGCGCTAGAATTTGCCTTCGGGCTAAGCGAACCGAGGTGATGAAGTTGTTCAGAGTGCATGATTTTGACTTTGAAGGAAGGGATGGCCTCAGCGCCGGACAATAAGAGCGTTCCGCGACACAGAACGCTCGCTCCTTGGGCACCTACTGGAAGCAACGACGGGCGCATGCAGCGAAGGGATCACGGGGCGAATGTGATTCTCTCAGGGATCCCGGCGGACCGCCACCACCAAAGTCCAACGTCGTCTCGAAGAATAGACGGGTCAGAGGCAAGGCACGTATGCAGGGCGGCGCGGTCGTGCGCGGGAGGGGATGATTAACGTTTAACCAGAAGAAGGGATGAAGGTCTTAGCCAGCCTTACTAAGTCCTGACCGATATCCCAAACGGTCTTCGCTCCGACACACAGACGAAGAGTGAAGGAGGAAAGAAGAGAAGCTAAAAGGGTAGAGCTATCCATGGTTCGCCCTATACCTCGGTTACCCACACACGGCCCGGAAGCACTTTTGGTGGCTGTAGATTGCCGCACCAAAGAGTGCGAGTTCTCGGTGCAATCTCGAGCGCTCAGGCATGTGTGTGCGCGTCGTGTGCACCTGCCATGCTGTGGCCCGGCCATCATCGCGAGAGACAGGGAATGCGCGAGTGAAAGTCGGGAAGACATGGAGAGAGGGCAATAAGGAAAAAAGGGACAGCCTACACCAAAGGAAAGAAAAGGGCGTGAGTAGATACTTCATCCACTCTTAACCCCCTCCTTAACACTGTCGAGTTATACCCACTTCTCCCTGTCGGCACTGTGCCTAACTGTACGGATACGCGACGTTTCGCTGCCAGCGCGGGAAACACATTCTGGACACACCCCAGCATTTCTCTCGTTTCACACCCAGATCAACGTCGCCCCCGCCCCATGCAGCTTCAACCTCTGAACCTGTCTGCTGTCCCCCAGGCCCCGGGCCTCACGTCAATCAACCCCCCTCCCACCGGGACCCACTTTCCATCCGCCCGTGCGAAGATACGACTGGCTCTTCACCTCGACGCCACAGCCACGGCCCGACCTAGTATCCTAGCCTCCAGGTACGTATACTACAAAGTACACTACACTAGGTACGCCTCGCTCCGCACCACAAATGATAAGGCACAGAATCCCGCCCTGATGAACCTCTGGGGCTTAGGACCGCGCCGGGGTGAAGCGCAATTCCTGGAAGGCGACTGGCTCCTCAAGAACGGTCGAGCAGATAGACGCCAGGCCGCCAGTGCTTCCGCCGCAGCCTCGCCCGCCGCCGCGCCTCGGACCTTGGTCCGAAGGCAGCTTAGTCGACAGCACCCCGGGCCACGCGGTCTTGCGCCTGGACGTGAAGAAACCACAAAATTACCGACACAAAACATCAAAGGACCAGGAAGCTTGTGGCCGATATCCTGCCAATAGGGTCTCGCTCGCTCGCTGGACGGATCTTCGTCTCCTTCGTTCTCTATTTTTTCGCCGCCTGCCCCATTAGGCTGAGGTCGTGCGTTGCCGGCCCTGCCGCAACTTCTGCTGTGGGTTTAGGGTTGCATGTGGCTCTCTCTCGATGTCTCTCTCCCCCGGAATGCTAGGTCATCGCTCCGCGGTGCTGCCGAGGACCCTATCTCGTCATCCCGAGAGGGACGCGCAAGGCTGGATCATATCGAAGTCGATATAGCGTCCTACCGTCGCCTCCACGGAGAGAAGCCGATCCCCGGGGAGGGAAATCGCGCATCGCCGTTGCTGTATCGGCCCGCTGTAACCTCATCTCCAGGTCAGTCGTCGCAGGGATCTCAGGCATTGGCGGCCGGGCGACGTCCGTGTGGCTGATAGGAGGTTGTGTTCCTGGTATACTCTAATGGAGAGGGAAACCAATGACAAGACGAGATGGGTGATAGGATGCCCCCCTTTCTCTCTTTCCTGTTTTCAAAGGAAAGAGAAAAAAAGCATGACGGGACGCAAGGCATCTCGGGGTTTTCGCGTGTTCCGCGGACAGGAATAGCATTACTCGTTGCAGAGATTTCTCTGCAGTTATGGAACCCGAGGGGACAGGTGGGCAAGGCCTTCAACGAAAAAGGGGGGCCAGCCCGTTGGTAGAAGCATCGTTTCCACGACAAAAGGTTGCGCAGCCACGCCAGATCGGAACTTGCACTAACATCGGGAGCGATGGGGAGGCCGAGTTCTGTCCGGAGAGAGGGTGGCTCAATGTTCGTCGTTGATTCAGCCCCGTCCAGCATTTTCTCATTTCCTCAGCTCGTCAAGGTTTTTCCACATAGTCCAATAGAAATCCGGGAAAGATTGTCGTTGTGTAGTTCATGATACAACTCCCAAGTTCGGATCCGTCAGCTACCAAAATCCGTGGCCAAGAATAGAGGAGGGAAGCAATCAGATGATGGGAGACGATGGCGATCTCGTCATCGTAAGCCTCACTGCTACACCAAGAAACCAATCAACCAACACAGCCGAGATCTCACAGAGGTCGAATATAGATAGATATAGGTTGCTTCGGTTTGGACGTCCCATGGAACAGCAACACCAAAATCAGATGGATCGAATTCCACCTAGTCCTGACGAGACTCGACAACGGACGCATGCGAATAGCATCTTCATCACCACCCACCATCAACCACGAACCTCGACCAACCAACCACCCACCATGGTAACCTGCTTGAATCTCTTTTGCTCCGCCAATGTGTCAAATCATTCCGAGATATTTGCGAGATGAGAGTCCGAGAGAGAGCCCGAGGCAATACCCTTCTCCCCCCTCTCCCCTTTCCTAATTACCTCGGAGAATATTTCTGAAGAACGATACCACAGACAAGACATCACCATCAGCCGTCCATTGACGTTGAAATCCTGACTCTATTCTTTCCTGCCTCTCTAATCTAAAGAAACGTAGTCAAGTTTGGAATTCGGACCTATTCCAGATACCATAACCCTTGCATCCACGGCACGTAACCTGTCCCACACAATACATCCTCAGTCCGAGTCTCTCGTCTCCTCCATTCCACGGGAACCCCTTCTTCTAGCCAGTGTCTACCCACTCCCTAGCGTCTCGGAGAACGAGATATACGTATACCAACTGGCTTGTGCAGGAACAGGGAGCCGGAGGGAGAGACCAGGCGAGGGCCAATATCGCGAGCATTATGACAGCATGTCAGATTCGGTGGCAAGGGGGTGTGGAAAACAGTCTGGTGGAAAGCAAACGCGTACGTATACCGCAGATTTACAAGCATGGCATGTGAAGACTGAATCAATCATCTTCATCCGTTGCCTCGTGGCTCGGTCAAGCCCCTCTCCACCCCACGAAGACACACCACACGCCGAGAACGCGTCAAAGAAAATTTTGATGTTGTAACGTCTATTGACATCACGCCCCCCTTTTCGAACACCCCCATGGTACAAGTGATGCTAGCAATCTCTCTAGACTCGCGCCCTCTCGATGAATCAGCGTGGCAACTCGTGAAAAAGACATACAATGCTCTAAAAATGCGCCGATAAACAACCTCAACCCAACGCCAGTTATCCATGCAATGCTAATGAATCCCCAAGTCTAGAATGAACGAGAAAAGAAAAGCAACGCCCGGTATAAACAAACCCGTGATATGTTCAACTTGTGTACACACCCCCTTATCCCGGTAGGTACATTCTACTCACGCGCCCTTGGCCTCGTCCCTGCTGATATATACGGGAATGCCATATACACACACCGCGCCGGCCGTGATGTACCTGAAGCGACAGGCGTCCCTAGCCCTGGCAACGGCCTCGACGAGCGACGCGCCTCCTCCGCTGCCCTCGCCCTCCGATGGTCCGTCCTCCTTCTTCCCCTTGCCCTTCTTCTTCTCGACGCCGGCGAACAGCCCCTTGCCCTTCTTCTTGGCCCCCTTGCCAGACTCCTCGGCGAAGGTGCCCCTCTCCATGAGGCCCCATTCCTCGAACAACCGGCCCGCGTAGCGATCAATGTCCCTGTCCGTCACGTCCCACAGCGTGCCCACGACGGCGGGGCACCCGGCGAGCATGTAGTTCCACACGGGGCCGTGGCACTCGTACTCGCCGACGTTCTGCAGCGACGCCGAGCTGCAGCCCATCAGGAGCGCGGCGGCCTTGCACTTCTCCAGCCTCCTGATGGTCTTGCCGCGGATGTACTGCGCGCCGCTGCCGTGCCCGAAGTAGAGGACGATGTCCGAGCCCCTGAGCGCGCCCTCGAACTCGTCCTCGGCCGGTTCGCGCGACACGATCCCCGTCCAGGACTCGCCGAGGCCCTTCAGGGGCTTCTCGAAGGTGGCGAGGGTGTTCTTGAGGTCCGAGCCCGGGTTGAGGATATACGTGCCGCCCACGGGGGACACAGTGTGCCGGTGGTCCCGCGGGGCGTCGCTGCTGTCCGCGTCGTGGGCCGTCCTCTGCTCCAGGAGCAGCCGGCGGAGGCAGGACAGCGAGGGAACGCGAGAGTAGGCGAGGCCTTCCATGCACGGGAGCGACTCCCAGGGGAAGGCATGGAGCGCCTTGTCGAGAATCAGGATGCTGTGGGCGCCGTCTTCGGGGTCCGACGTCTTGGCTGCGTTGTGGTACGCTTGGAGGGCGTCGAAGGTGTCCAGGACCATGGAGTCGAAGTCGATCTCGTCGTAAGCGTTTCTCTCGCCGTGAAATTGCAGGATATCCACAACGAAGTAGAGGAGGTCATTCAGGGGCTCCTCCATCTCGCTGTCTGGCGCCGACGGGTCTCCCAGGCCGACAAAGAGGTCGAGGATCCGAGGCTCTAGGGCGACCTTCGGGGCCGCCTTTGTTGTCTTCTTGCCGCGGACCTGCCTTCTCGAGGGCAGGTGCTTGTCGAGTATCTTCGAGAAGGTCTTCTGGAACTTGGCGAGCAGTTCCGGGCGTTGGCGGTGCTGGGAGAAAATGCCCTTAAACCCGCCGAGCCATACTTGCTCAACGTTATCGAGAAGGTCCTTGAACCTGCTGTCCAAGGCCTCGCGCTGAGCCCACCAGGCGGCCTTGGCTCCCTTGGCTGCGTACTCCTTGGAGCTGTGGCAACTCTCGTTGGTTGCGTTGATGATTTCCATGAGCTCGTCGTGGCCGTGTTGGAAGTCGAAGAGCTCGTCTTCGCCGTCTCTGGAGGCTACGCGCTCGAGCGGCAGTCGGAGGACGAATGGGCTCTGGCCGGCACGCAGCTTGGTAATGCACAGATCCTTGCGGTTGTCGCTCAGCGAGACGGACAACACGCTCCATGCCTCGGGAATGATGTCAACATAGTCGCGCTGGAACCTAGCCATGTCGTCGGTAGTGACGATGCTGGCGCGCCTGTCATCCTTGACCGGAAGAGCCAGAGGCCAGCCCAGGCTGCTGAACCTGGGGTCCATCTGTTCCGTTACGACCGTGTTTCGCTCTCGTCTCCAAGTTACATTCCGTGCCAACTCGACAGAGCAGGCAGCGTATCCGAAGTCGACCACATTTTTGGGAATACGTTGAGATGCCGCCGAAAGAAAAATGGCTGTGCTTTGAAGCAACGCTGAGATGCGATGAACCAGATGTCCGTTTCCAGAAATAGCAGCGGCAGCTTGAGCTTCCATGAGCTGAGCCTGGGCTTGCTCCAGGGTTTCAACGAACGTAGCATTGTCTTTTGACACCTTACGTTCGGCAGAAACAGCTCGGCTCACAGGCTTCCGGGGTGAATGACCGGCCGGCGACGCCTTCTGCGTGGTGTTTTTGCTGTCAGAGGGAGCATGAATGGAGGGGTAGGAGATTGTGGATTCCTTCACCACAGAGAATACAGAGTCTCCCTCCATCTGTTTGATTCCTTGCTCGATGAGACAGTTCGCTTCGCTGATCTGCAGCCGGAGAGACTCTCGTAAGTTGACAGACATCTTCTTTGCCTCTTCGAGAAGCTCCGACGCCCCCGCCCAGTCGCCCTTGCTGAGGTGCACAAGCGCCTTGTACATCAGCATAGAGGCTTTCAGGTCCGAGGAGTGGCTGTCCGCCGGAGGAGCGACAGCCTTGGAGGGCACGACGGCGGTCTTCGTCTTCGGGGCTGCTGTTCGTCTGGTCGTCTTGGTGACTGTCGCGGTTGTTGCCTTCGTCGTGGGTGCCGCTGTTTTGGTTGCCCTGGTTCTTCGGGTAGTAGTCGTTGCCGTTGTAGTTGCTGCCGCGCTCTTCATGGTAAGTTTCACCATCTTGTTGACCACCTGCTCGTCACTGACGCCCGTGATGGCGCCTCGGTTGCTGGTGTTCAAGGTGCCAAGCGTGACTTCGGCAAGCTCAAGAAGAAGCTTTTCGTTTTCGTGGTCCTTCATCTCTCCGAAAGAGGCGCTGAGTTCACAGGCGAGCTGGAAAGCCTGGCGCGTGGGCTTCACCGCCGTTGCCATGAGTTGTCTGGCCTCGTTCAGGTAGTCGAGGCTCTTGGTCAGCTTGCAAGCCTTGATCCACACGGAACCAACCCAGCTGGCTGTCTGGGCTCTGTAGATGGATGCGTTGGTTGATTTGGCGATCTGGTGCGCTCTCTCCGCGTAGTACAACGTCTCCTGGAACATACCAAGGTGAGCGTAAACCGAGGACAGGTGCAACGATGCTCTTAGTAGACCACATGCAAGAGCCCAGCTGTCGGGTCCGTCCGCCATTTCGAGATGCGCGAAACTGTGCTTGACGAGGCCCTCTTCTGTATTTCCAGAGACTTCCTCAGAGGACCGTGACGACTGCGTTTTCTGCGCGGCATGCCATCGAGCCTCCAGTTCCTTCCAGTCGTAATGCAGGAAACCGATGCTTGACTTGGCATGAAGCAGGGCATGTTGATATTCACCCTTGTCCCACTTGATACGGGATAAGAGACCCGCAGCTCTAGCAAGCAACAGTTTCCTCTGCATTCGAGGGACTCTGCGGAGTGCGGCGCACTTCTCGAAGAAAGCCTCGCCTTGAAGGAGCATCTTCTGGCTGTGAAATGTTAGTGCCAAGACTAGGACGAAGTATTAAGGAGGGGGGGACCTACGCTGCATCAGGATTCTGTTTAGCCAGTTGATGCTCCGTGAAAGAAACATAGAGGTTGACTGCCGCGATGTCGGGATCGCCACTGGAGGCTCGCACCAGCTCTTGAGCTCGGTTGAGTATCTCTTCGGCCTTGTCGGAAAATCCGAGGTGAATGTATTGGTCCGCGAGGTTGCTGTGTGACTGAACTAGGAGGTCTGTCGATGTGTCGGCAAGCTTCTGCGCAATGTCGACGGACAGCGTGAGAACAGAAAGCAGGAACTCGTCCTCGCCTCTGAGCCTGGCGTACTCGGCAATTGCGCTGAGGTGCTTGAGGAGACCCTCGGTGTCGTTGATCTTGGACAAAACTTCCGCTTTGGTCTGGCAGCTGTTGATTACGGTCCGCCAAATGCCAACCGCTTTCTCGAAGTCGCTTGCGGGCCACTCAGACCTAGAGTCCACGAGGGCTAGGGTAGACACAAATCCGGCTTCGAGATCCGGTATGCAACCCGCCAGGCCGCTGTCGTCAACCAGATTCTGGGAACGACACGCCTGGAGCGCCGCTTCGATCTGCTCCCGAATGCTCTGGAACTGGCTTTGGTCTCCGATAGCCATCGTCAGCAACTGGACGAGAGTTCGGAGCCTGCGAACGGGAAAACGGTCCACGGAGTAAATGCCCAAGAGGGCTTCCGTCACTGGGTCCTTGATGTCGTTGGATTTCATTTCGTCCGTCGTGTCGGAGAGAATCAGTTGAATGATGCGCTCCAGGACAGCAGCTCGCTCGACATCTGCAAGAAAGAAGGTCCAATCATTCCAAGATTTGTCGAGCTTAACCATGGTGGCCAAAGTTCTCGAAAGCGTCTCGGATTTGACGTCTGCGCCCCAAGCAACGGCAGGCGCCTTTTCGGACAACGAGGCTGCCACCGCAGAGAGCACGCCGTCCTCGACCATGTTCGTGCAGATTGACTTAAGGGCGTCTCGGGCATCGGTGATCCGGCCGGCTTGTTTGCAGATATCCGCAAAGTATTCGAGCTTTGCCGTGGTCTGAGCCTTGTCCTTCTCCTCAGGCGGCCTGTTCTTGACGCAGTCAATGGAGCGTTTGAGAGACCGCAGAAGCGTTTTGTTGCCTGGCTTGTTGCTCTCGTCGTTGCGGCGATACCAATGGAAGAACATATAGTAGAGGTGAGAGAGCTTGACGTAATGGGAATGCGAAGAGTCGGTCTTTGAACCAGTAGGGTTCATGTCGCCCATGGAGTCGAGCAGTATGATGCATTCCTGCAGAAGAGGATCCAGAAGCTCCCAAGTCATCTTTTCGTTGTCCAAGTACGATTTGGCGACCATTAGTGCTGAGTCTAAGACCTGGGCAACGGAGCTTAGTAGGAGACTGCGCTTTTGCTCGTAACGAACGCGGTCTTTGGCGGCCGATTCTCTCGTAGGCACGGTTCCAAGCCACCGAACACAAAATCGAGGAAACTGGAGCACGAGTTTGTTGAGGAGATTGACGAGGTCGCTCGAAACTTCTGACCCTTTGTTTGCTAAAAGGCCAACCGCAGACCTGCGAGCAGTGGACAGGTTGGTCATGAGCTCCTGCAATTCTATCGAATCGCCCTTGAGTGATCCTTGTAGGGCGTCAATGACCTCCGTCACGAGAGGAGCCAACAAATCCTGAGGCACGGGTGTCTGTTTGCCGTAGACGGCGACAAGCTGTGCGGAAATAGCACAACACCTCGCGGCCGAGTCGCTCTCTTGATCCAGAGTACCCTTGATCTTGGAGATCCAGTCGGCTGCCTCCTTGTACAAGCGGGCAGACTGGGCTGCAGTTCCAAGGGCCTGGTAGATTGTCGTGAGGGGCGATCTAGACGACAGAGCCGGCTTGAGGTGCTGGCCGTTGACCATAGTGGCGATGCGTTGGAAAACATCGAGAGATCTACGATATGATCCAGCAAGGTCTGCCTGACACCGGCGGATAAAGGAGGTGATGCACCTCGAGAGCGGAGACATTATCTCCTTGTCGACGTCCGCCTTATGACCAGCCATTGGCCACCAATGCAGTCGTGCCTCCAGTCCGAGGGCTTGGAGTTCCAGGCCAGTGGCTGGGGAGCAGCTCAGCCGGAGATCCGTGGCCGTGTCGTCATCCCTGTTGGAAACGCTCGGTGCGAGGGTCAGAAGTAGTTGAGAAAGCAGATCAAGCTGTCGGGCAGCCTTCATTTTCGTCTGCGCCGACTCCTCTGCGAAGTCTAGGAGCAGCTTGGTCGGCGATGTCGAGTGGGCCGATACGAGTGAAGGCAGAGCCGCTTCGATGACGGCCGGCTTCTTGTTCGAGGACATGAGACGCAAAACATGTATCTGAGTCGCGATAACGAGCCCAAGAGTCGGGCCTGAGAACTTCGCGTCGCCAAAGTCGAGGAGCTCGGCAAGTCCCTTGACCTTTGTATCTGCGGCTGCAGGCTTCGACGTCTTTGTTTTTGTCTTGGATGGTGTGCCCATCGCGTCGAGACGGCGCTTGAGAATATTCAACTCCCTTAAAGCGTGCTCTTGCAACCCCAGTCCGACAAGCTTGCCGATAAAAGAAGACATGCCACTTTCCAACTGCAAGTTGGGCAACGCCACCGCTCCAGCAGCATGAAGCGTCCTCAGGCATGCGAAGGCAGCTCGCAGGCACTCCACTGTTGCGAGACACGCCGTCGCGGGCGTTGCTGTTGTTGCCGGCTTCGGTGCCGCTTTGGTCGTCGTCATGGGAGAGGTCGGTGTTCTGTTCAGCGTGCGCGGTTGCATGGGCGTCAGCGGCATTGAGTTCGATCGTCGCAAGGTGCGTCTGCTTGGCTCTTTCCGCAGGTCATCGCCCGAGTTCTGTCGTCGGCACGGAGTCGTGGGCGTCGTGGGAGCTGGTGCTGGTGCAGGCTTCGAGGCTTCCGAGAGTGATTTGAGCGCAACATTGATGATATGAGCCGCAAGCGAGGCCTTCTCCTTTGCGCTCAGCTCCTCCTTTTTGCTCGCCGTCGCGCCTGCGCGTGCTGACCCGGCCGCCTTTCCTCTTGCCGTTGTCGTCGTCTTCGTGGTTCGCGCTGTCGTTTTCGTCGTTTTTGAGGAAGCTTCGGCCTCCGTCGCAAGCAGTTCTTTGAGCAGCACTGAGGTTGTTGATGTGCACGTCGCGGTTGACGACGCCGCCGCCTTGACGGCGTCTACTTTGCTCTGTAAGGAAGTCATGAAGTCGTATATGTCCGGGGACTGTTCATATCGTCGTGGAAAACTTCGATCGGAAAGTCAGAGACTAGGGGTATTGGTCAGAGCCGAATGGTGTTGTTCGAGAAGCAATTTGGATGTGACTTCATGCAAGTCTACAAAGCGTGCAGTTGGCAGTTTGGCAGATCTCGCTAAACATTGCACCGGGGGGGTTGTCCGGGGCAACCGCCATCCGGCTCGGTCCGTGCAACTGGTAGCTGTCGGTGCACGGACCACTCGTCCATCAAGATTCATCGATGCGCGGAACTGGAACCTTTTTTCTGCTTTACCTGGCTTGAGACCGACCAGACGAAAAAAGGTGTCACTTCCATCCGAAACTTTCTATCGCCAGTTTTGTTGCCATTCACTATCGTCAACATGTCGCGAATCGCAACGCAGCGGATGCTCGCAGCAACCCCTTGTCTGCGCCCCGCGACCCTTGCGCGAGCCGCTCATCACCCCCTCTACGCCCACGCCCGGTACTCGAGCTCCCTGCCGACGGTCGCGCAGCTGGATTTCTGGAAGTCTCTGATTCCCAAGCCTTTCCGTCCCGAGGAGAAGCTGCCCGGCGACCCCTCGATCAAGCGGGTCAAGTCGAAGAAGAAGAAGGAATGGAACCCGGCTACCTTCTACATTGTCATTTTCCTCCTGATCGGCTCCATGTCCATTAACATGCTGTCGACGAAACAGTCGTTCGAGGCCTTCTCACGCCAGGCCGACGTCCGCATCGGGGTTTTGCGCGAGGTGGTTGAGAAGCTGCAGAGGGGAGAGAAGGTGGACGTGGAGAAGGCCCTGGGTACGGGCGACCGCGAGAAGGAGCTGGAGTGGGAGGATGGTACGTGGTCCAGAACAGGGAAAACTCATGGCGCAAAAGAAGTTTTGCTAACGAATCTTGATAGTGTTGAGGGAAATCGAGCGAGAGGACGTGTCACGTCAGAAGAAGGATAAGAGTCGGCAGGCGGAGAGCGCAGCGAAGACCGAGCCCGAACGGACCCCGGAGCGGCAGCCAACTGTTGTCCCCGAGAGCGCCACCCAAACACCGGCGAGGGGCATGTCCAGCTTCTTCTAGCTTCGCAATGGAATCGCTATGAATTGTTACATCTATGGACTATGACAGCATATCTTTGAAGACGCCGTGGTTCTCCTGCGGGTCCGCCACGCCCCCGCCCGGGGCCGAAGCGCCGCCGGCTGACAGCTGGCGTAGCTGCTCGACCAGTGCGGGAAGCACCACGTCGGTGGACACTTCCGTCCGGACCCCCAGAGCCCCCGTCGGATCCGGGTCCGGCACCGCCGCGAGCTGCTCCTCGCCTCGCACGCCTCCCGTGTTCACGATTGCGATGGGCATGCCGCGGTCCAGCGCCCTCTTGGCCAGCCGCCAGGCCGAGTACGTGGCCAGCGAGGTACCGAGAACCAGCAGCCTGCCGGCGCCGTCAATGGCCTCCTCGGCGGCAGTCTTGACCTCGCCGCGGATGCTCTCGCCAAACATGACTACGGCCGGCTTCAGGATCCCAGCAGAGCTGGTGGGCTTCCACGCACCGTCGCCGTCGACCTCGACAACGTGTTTGGCGCCCTCGGGGCTAGTTGGCGGGTGCGCGAGGCAGCTCGGGCAGGCTGGGTATCTGAACGTGGTGTAAGGGGCGCCTGGCAGGTCGACGTCTCCGTCGGGATTGGTCCGGATGCCCTTGGCCCTGCGCTCGGCGGGATTCTCCGTGTCGAGAGCCCCAGAAGCTAAAGCTTCGACGAGAAAGGCCGCCCAGGCTGGGTTAAGCCTTGCAAGCTCATCCTGGAAGGCGTCTCTGGGGTACTCGTTCCTGCAAGTCACACAGACAGTAGACCTTAGATAGCCGTGCAGCTCCAAGGTGGGAATGTCAGGATGCGCTTTTGAGTGGAAAGAGTCGACGTTCTGGGTGATGACGCTCCGTATCAGGCCCAAGCTGCCCAAGTCACGTATGGCATGATGGCCGCGGTTCGGTGAGGCCTTGTGAAGTGAAGTCCAGCCCAAGAAACTCCTCGCCCAATACCTCTTCCTAGCCTCGTGGTTCGAGAGGAACTCGTGGTGGTAGATGGGACGGTACGTCTTATTCACGCGGTACGTGCCATTGACGCCTCGGTAGTCGGCGAGGCCGCTGGAGACGGAGAGGCCAGCCCCGGTGAGGACGACGGTTGACCTCGGCAGCCCGTTTGAGGGCGGAGCTGCGAAGAAGTTCTGGAGGGCCGCGACAGCACCCGAGACGGTGTTCGCGTTACTTGGCCGGACTGTGGGGGGAGCCAGGAGTTCCGTGTAGGGAATACGCATAAGAGGTTTGCGCATTGGGACGAGGCTTTTGGGGCTGCGCTATGCGTTGCGTAAGGCTGCCGGAATGTGGGAGGAAACTGGATCGCGGAGAGGGTCCAGGGGCGGCCGTGAAGTAGGTAGGATAGCGCCGGCAAATGCGTGGGTTCCGTAGGGGCTGAGAGACGGAGAGAGGAGGAGCTTTGATGAGGAGAAGCGGCTGTTATGTGGACATGATATTAGTCCCGGGGTGTATTTAAGAATAGAAACATCAAGGGACGGAAAGGGAGTATGGGGTTTTGTTAAGACGCGCGTAATGCAAATCGGGAGCGTTGCGACGGGCTCATTACATGCTTAGTCCATTATCTACGACAGCACTACCGTCGAATCGTCATGATTTGGGGACAGCCTCGGTGAGACCCGCCGCGCTCCACTGGATGACAAAGTCCAAGCTGTGGCTTGTCACCACAGTCGGGTTCCTAGGTGCTCACCTAAGGGCAGTACGTACCTTACTGGACACCACCTAGGTAGCTGAGTCGCTGACTACCTGGTTTGCATCAATAGACTTGTTTGCTGTCTGAACTCTGAAATTGTCTGTTCAGTTGGGTGTGCTTTCAGTGTCGTGTTAGCCATAGTTCCTCCTGAGGCCATGGGGTTGCTATGGTGTCTGCGTTGCTTTGGGCTTTGCGGCGAGGAGTTGTGCGACAGTTTCGTAACTATCCAGAACGTGTGATTATTCCTCCGACAAGTATTCTCGGTAAAATGGATCGATTTCGGTGTTGGCCCTCATGCAACCTGTCTTTGCCCAAGGTTCCTACTGTTCAGGACCGTTTTTTTGCTTCGGTCAATCTTCGCCACTCGAAAATCGATTTCGTCCGCCGCCTTGACTTCTTCACGCTCGTTTGCACATATGAGCACCGAAAACGAACCAGCTTCCTCTGATGTGACCCCCTACAGCTTCACTCTCAGAGACTGTCCGAAGTGGTGGTCGCTGTCGTCATTGATGGATCCTTCGACAAGAGGACTCCTGGAGATGATGTGGGATCATATCCTGACATCGAGGGCTGCACTGAGCGCTACGTTGGTTGGAGATATGAGGAGCTCGGGAAGCTAGTCGACACATACGAAGAGTCCCACGACTACCTCTTGAGCTATGACGACTACCATAGGCCACCCCTCATCTCGCCGACTGGTAGGTAGGTCCACCTCAACCCGCCATGCGACATATCACGGAGAGAGGATTCAAGACCTCTCGTATCTGTCAATTTTCATAGCCTATTTTGTTTCACAATTTATTCGTCAAACTGTCCAAATTCCCGTTCCCGGCGGTGGTTGAATGTCGTTGATCTGGTTTGCAATCTCATATCTCAAATGTTCTGGCAGTATTACGGATAAGTGGCTTGAAAACCTAGGTTTCGGCACGGGCCACACTCGTGGACCACTAGCAACAAATGGCAAATGGGAGAGATTCCGTCGGGTCTGAACTTGCAGAAGACATCGGCACCCAATCTGAAGTCGGGGACCCTCAGCTTGCGTTGACAGAGAGAACGTCCGTCAAGTAGTGACAATTTCCGCCCGGGCATTTCAGAGTCGTCACAGTCGCATTTCACCGGGCCTCAAGTGTTTCGCCAGTCGAGCATTCGGCATCCCTCATTCCCCCAGCTAAAGTTGACCTCCCCTGGAGGCCTGGTTCCGACATACCCTTTTGGACCGGCAGCCCCGGACCTAGGTACTCTACCTGCCGTGGCAGCAGTGTGGGTACCCAAGTGAAAAACTCGAATGCATTGGGGTCCGTCGTCAAGTGGGCGGCGCTGCTGACGCATGTGCCGTTGCAACTTGCAGGCCCGGCAACACGGCGATGGAGCCATGTGTACACTAAAAGAAACTTCAAGCTTCCAGCGCAACCCCTGTGTCCTCGAATCCGGTGGCCGGCAAGCGGGCTAGTATTGAAGGCCGTTTCGCCAGTTTCGAAGAGATATTCAATGTACCACCTTAGGTACCTGCGCAAGAGTCAAGAGAGTTCATCCAACTACCTAGGTTCCTTGTAGACATTGTCGGTCAATCAACCCAATTTACGCTACCTGGGGCAACCCCACCATCCACCGCCGATTGGTACGTACTCCGTACCGCCATGGTACTCAATCTTCCACCTTGTGTGCAGTATTCACCCAGTCAGTCTTGCACTTGTCAAGTGCGTGTAAGTCATCGACATAGCCTCAGTATGAGGCCACTCATCCTCCGATTTCCCGCCTGTCGCCGCGGGTACTCTACTCGGCATGCCTCGCCCTCGTTAGAGGCGGGCATCGCCAAAATACTCCATACTAGCAAGGAAATCCCTGAACACCTCTCGCCAACACACTCGCACCTCCTGGATCTACTCTTCCTGGACATTCTGTCGCCCTCGTCGTCCACTAAACCAAAGTACCCGGCTCCATCGACGACGGCGGGGCCTCTCCCGCAAGGCCATCATCTGGTCTACTTCCCTCTCCAGACACCGCCCTCGGGTCTGATGCCAGACGGCACGGATCCGGATCACTGCCCCGGTGCGCCCTTTACCCGACGTCTCTGGGCGGGCGGCGAGGTGCGTTTCCGCGACGGGTGGGAGAACGAGATGCGGCTAGATGGCAGGAGAGCGGACTGCGTCGAGAGCGTGGACGATGTGCGGGCCGAGAAGGAAAGGGTCTGGGTTGAGCTCTGGCGGCGGTACGCGGCCGGAGGCTCAGAACAGGGTCCGGCGATCGAGGAGCGGAGGACCCTTGCTTTCTTGCCCGAGGTCGATACGCCGCCGCCGACGAGACGGAGCCTGAAGCGTATGTCCAACTTACGTTGACCGCATCGGCAAACAGAGCTGACCTCGTGGGATAGCACCGCATAAGCCAACACATTCATTGACCCTCACGCCCACGCAGAACCTGCTCACCAACTTCAGCGCGCTGACGTACAACGCGCACGCGATCCATCTCGACCCGGCTTGGGCTAGGCAGGAGGGCCATCCGGCGACGCTGGTCCACGGGCCGCTGTCGCTGGCTCTCACGCTTGCATTTTTGGGACGGCAAGGGCAGAGCGTCAGGTGGTTCGGATACCGGAACCTGGCGCCGTTGTACTGTGGCCGTGAGATGATGATTTGTGCTAGGGAGAAGGAAAACGGTGCACAGGAGAGGAAGTGGGACGTATGGATCCAGGATGATCAGGGGGGCATGGCCGTCAAGGGGATGGCGACCACTGTTGATGTTTAGTGAACAAACAATTAGCACTAGTGTAAATCTGTAAGGTGATCATCGCCCCAGAGGCACATAGAAGGTTATGTGCAACAATCCGTCGAGGCGTAATGTATTCTGATGTATAGTATCAAGTATCATAACGGTACGCGTTGTTGGTCCACGTCACTGACAAAGGCACAGGTTTGAACCATGTCACATTGAGACTGGATCTCGTCAGGTACGGAGTACAGATGCCGTCTTTAGACTGCCTATTACGAGGTACCTAGGTACTTGCTACCCTAGGTACTTCGCAATTTAGGTAGGTTCCTGTGTCCGTAGCAGCCAACCAACCGGCCGAACCTGCTCCTGCTGCCCCTCCACTAAGGTGACTGACTGACTGTCCTGGCCGCACCATTCTGCACTGCGACTGCGGCAGGAGCCATAGCAAGAGATCAGATCAATTGGCAACAACACCCGCCGTGGCCGGACCTTCCTTGCGGCCCTTGCCTTGCATTTTGCCTCTTCTCGTCCCATCGGTGGAAACCCTGCGACGACACCGCGAAAAGAAGCGATTGCCGCGTCGCCAATGGAACCGCGCACTCTACTCTTTCAGTCTTTCACTCAACCTCCCGCAACCTTCTCCTTTCGTTCCCGCTGCGTACCCATCCACCATCCATCCTCCCGCTCTTCTCCTCCCCCCCTCATCTGGGACATGTACGCGTCCCGACTCCCTTGTCCGCCGCCGCTGCTTGCAATTAGCCATCCCATCATTCGTCTCCCCTCCACCTATCCTATCCCGACCAGAGTCTGAGCTTGAGCCTTGCCTCGACCGGCCTGGCCTTGTCCCATATCCCTTTCTGCCCCGTACTATTCTTTCCCACCCCTACCTTCCCGAGGTAAGGTACATACATTCATTACCTTACATTATTTACCATACGTTCCTTACTATTAGGTACCTTTGCCTGAGCAGTGAGAGAGCGTCGTCCATGTCTACGTCCAAGCGTCCTAGTCCTACGGGACTGCTCCGCCGCCTTTCCGGGCTGAGTGCGAGTGTGACGTCTGCAGCAGCCACACGCATGCGAGGAGGACGCGCCGTGTCAAGATCGGGAACCGGAGCGCACACCCTCCTCCGCTGTCTCGATTTTGCTGCCGTCGGTCCTCTTGGTACGGCTACCACCCCCTACGCATACAGGCCACATCTCCCCCAACTGCGCCGCATCCGCGTCTATCAAACATCTAGTCAGGCCGTTTCTCCCTGCGATCCCTACTTAACCCCCAGTGCCGCCCGCCTGCGCTTGCACGCCTCTGCCTCCCTACCTCTCCTCACCCACACCCTGCGGACAACAACTTCTCCTTCAACACCTCCCGCAGTCATCATGTCTACCACGGCCACCACCACCACCACCACCACCACCACTTCCGCGATGCAGACCCGACGCAGTCACGGCGGCCACTCCCACGGCCACGGTCACGGTCACGGCCATCACCACCACCACCACGACAATGTCTACCTCACCTCCAGCAACAAGAACGACGCCGGCGTGCGCATCACCCGCATCGGTCTTTTCTCCAACCTCGGCATGGCCATCGCCAAGGGCGCTGGAGGCTACGCCTTCGGCTCCCAGGCAATGGTTGCTGACGCCTGGCACAGTCTGACAGATCTGGCTTCCGACATTCTGACGCTGGCCACCGTTTCGTGGAGTTTGAAGCCCCCGACCGAAAGCTTCCCCACTGGTTTCGGCAAAATTGAGAGTTTGGGATCCTTGGGCGTTTCCAGCATGCTCCTGGGCGGTGGCCTGTTCATGTGCTGGAGCAGCTTGCTGACCCTCCACGCCCATCTGTTCCTGGACCCTGCAGCGGCAGCCGAGGCGATCGCCCATGCCCACCACCATGGTCACAGTCACAGCCACGACCACTCCGGACCGAGCCTGCACGCCGCCTGGCTGGCTGTTGGCACCGTTGTGGTGAAGGAATGGCTGTACCAAGCCAGTAAGTGGACACCCAAGTGATTTTGCTTCGCGTAAGCATAGGCAGCAGGCTAACAAAGAAATTTGCAGCAATGAAAGTCGCCGTCGAACGAAAGTCCTCTGTCCTCGCCTCCAATGCCGTCCACCACCGTGTTGACAGCTGGACCGGCATTGTCACACTGCTTGCCATTCTTGGCGCAAACTTCATCAAGGATGCTGCTTGGCTGGATCCTGTTGGTGGCCTCTTGATTTCCCTGCTTGTCATCAAGGCTGGCGCTGAGAACACCATGTCTGCTCTGTACGAACTGGCCGACCGCAGCATTGATGAGGAGGTCAAGGAGTCTGTCGAAAAATACACACTGAAGAGCCTGTCAGACATTACTGAGGGCCACGAGGTGGAGGTCAGAGACGTCTCTGGTGTCAAGTCCGGCCAGAACTACCTCGTGGATATCGAGCTGGCTGTGCCGGGAGCTTGGTCTGTTGAGCACGTCCGCGATGTCGAGGACAAGGTCCGCACCCTGGTCGGCGCCAACGTCCGTGGTGTCCGCAGGATCAAGGTCCGCTACGTTCCCAAGGAAGCTGCAATTGCGCCCAAGTTCGACGAGTTCATCCCCGGCGAGGCGAACAGGGACAAAGCCGAGGAGGGCAGTGTGGCCAACGGCAACGGCCACGAGAAGCACCACTAGCGGCCACGTCCCTGACTACATGTGGGAGGATTGGTCTGCTGTTCACGATGAGATACCCTTGGTTCCCTTACATGTTTCCAGAAGCGCCATGGAAATGACGCTTTCTGAGGTTTTTTTTTTTTTGTCGTTTTGGTTGTTTTCCTTTTCCATATTTCGCACTCAGGGAGCGTATAGAGATTCCCACAGAGTCATCTCTAGCATGCGTGCTGCATCAGGGCGGCGTTTGGGTCGGTTATAGCAAAAGGCCAGCATTTGGCCCGTTGTCATCCGGAGAGCTTTCGTCTCTCCTCACCAATTACAGATTCAGTTGTCTTAGCCTATCAACTTGCACGCGACCGTGACTAGATTTGCTGCTGCACCCAACTCACAAGTACTAAGTAGTGTATGTACGCCACCTCGGCCACGACCGTAACCTTGCAACGCATCCTGATCCTAGCCTATCATCCTATTTCTGGTACACAATTCGGGCATGCGGGGGGCGTTGGCCCGATCTAGATGCGCATAGAACGCGGGTCAAGCTGTGCCCGACTCCCGAGCCCGGGGACAAGGCTGTCTTGGCTCATGCCAAGCTGCCACCATGTCATTGGCGCGCATATTTGTCGCCTCGAGGCGCAAATTCTACGATTGGCCGACCAGCATTTAGCCTGAATTGCCACAAGGCTGAGACTGTGTGACCTGTCCCGAAGGTGCCCCTCCATGCCCACACCCCCCCACGTTAAGGTGATGCGAAGGACGGACAGCGGTCGGTGGCCAACTTTCCACCATATCCTGCGCATCTTCCCTTTTTTTTAGTTTTCTGACCTTTTTTTCCCCCTTTCCCTGCTTTTTGTCGATATTGTTACTTGTGCTTGGAATATTTGTGAAAATAAGCTCCAAACTTGATACCCCCAAAAGTAGCGTGCGATCGCCTCACATCCAACATGAGTTCCAGTCCCCTGTATCTCGGGTTCGATCTCTCGACCCAGCAGCTTAAAGGTCAGCCCACGGTGCCGGGACACCCACCCGTCGCTCCCATGACCTGATGCGTGATGTTGACGTCTCGACAGCCATCGTCGTTCAGTCCGACCTCACGGTCGTCTCCGAGGCCAAGGTCGACTTCGACGCCGACTTCGGCAAGCAGTATGGCCTGCACAAGGGCGTCCTGACCAACGAGGACGAGGGCGAGGTATACGCCCCCGTCGCCATGTTCCTCGAGGCCATTGACCTCGTCCTGGCCCGCCTCAAGGAGAAGACGCCGCTCGACCGCATCAAGGGCATCAGCGGCTCGTGCCAGCAGCACGGCAGCACGTACTGGAGCAAGGACGCCGAGAAGCTCCTTGGCGGACTCCAGGCCGACAAGTCGCTCGTTGAGCAGCTCAAGGAAGCCTTCTCTCACCCTTTCGCGCCCAACTGGCAGGACCACAGCACGCAGTCGCAATGTGATCAGTTCGACGTCCAGTTCGAGACCGCCCAGAGACTCGCACAAGTCACAGGCAGCGCCGCACACCACGTACGACCCCCTCGCTCACTCCTTTCATTGATCGTAGTCGACTGACTCCAGGCCAGCGCTTCACCGGTACGCAAATCATGCGCCTCCGCCAGAAGCTCCCCGACATGTACGCCGCCACGTCGCGCATCTCCCTCGTCTCGTCCTTCCTCGCCTCCGTGCTCCTCGGCTCCGTCGCCCCCATCGACATCAGCGACGTCTGCGGCATGAACCTCTGGGACATCCCCGCCAACACGTGGAGCGAGCCGCTCCTCGAGCTCACGGCGGGCAGCAAGCCCGGCGTCGCGGAGCTGCGCTCCAAGCTCGGCGAGCCGCGCCAGGACGGCGGCGGCTCCATGGGCGCCATCTCGGACTACTTCGTGTCGCGCTACGGCTTCAGCAAGGACTGTCAGATTGCCCCCTTCACCGGCGACAACCCGGCCACCATCCTCGCGCTGCCGCTCCGGCCCATGGACGCCATCGTCTCCCTCGGCACGTCGTCGACCTTCCTGATGGTCACCCCCGTCTACAAGCCCGACGCCGCCTACCACTTCTTCAACCACCCCTGCACGCGGGGCCAGTACATGTTCATGCTGTGCTACAAGAACGGCGGCCTGGCGCGCGAGCGCGTCCGCGACGCCCTGCCGAAGCCCGAGGGCGGCGACCCCTGGGCCACCTTCAACAAGCACGTGCTCGACACCCCGCCGCTCGACGTGCGCTCCGCGTCCGACAAGGCGAAGCTGGGGCTGTACTTCGACCTCCCCGAGATCGTGCCCAATATCAAGGCGGGCACGTGGCGGTACACCGCGGAGCAGGACGGGACGGGCCTGGCGGAGGCCGGCGAGGCGTGGGCCAAGGAGACGGACCCCCGGATCATCGTCGAGAGCCAGGCGCTGTCGATGAGGCTGCGCAGCCAGAACCTCGTGCACTCGCCCAAGGACGGGCTTCCCGCGCAGCCGCGCAGGGTGTACCTCGTGGGCGGCGGCTCGCTGAACCCGGCGATCGCGCGGGTCATGGGCGACGTGCTGGGCGGGGTGGACGGCGTGTACAAGCTCGACGTGGGCGGCAACGCGTGCGCGCTCGGCGGGGCGTACAAGGCCGTCTGGGCGCTCGAGAGGGGCGAGGGCGAGACGTTTGACGAGCTGATCGGCAAGCGGTGGAAGGAGGAGGGCGCGATCCAGAAGGTCGACGACGGGTTCAAGGATGGCGTTTTCCAGCAGTACCAGCCCATCGTGGGTGCCTTCGAGGAGATGGAGCAGAGGATCCTGAAGGTCGCCCACAACTAGGAAGAGAAGGGAACGAAAGTGAAAGGACTGGCTGAAGAATATAGAATTAGATAATGCTGATGAATGAAAGCGATTTGGTCATCTTCACTAGTTGTCTCTATCCCATGATGAGGTTGAGCGAGGAGCATTGGATGAAGATGCCGGAGTTACCTGGGCAAGTAGATGGAAATCAATTGTCAAAGGCACCAAAGTCACCATCACGAAGTCAAGTCAGGTCAAGTGCTAGTAACGCGTTTCTCGTATTGAGAGTAGACAAGTCCTAAGAAGCCATTTTCCACCCGGATTTCCTCAACCAAACTACCAAAGAGTGTTCTGTCGTGGTTCCAAATGTGTCATCTGACCCAAGTCCTCCTGTCGCGGTGTTACCCAGAGCAAAGTTTTGTGTGCTATCTAGCCCGCCCATACCCTATGGGGGAGAAAAAAGTCGATCCGTTTGAAAAAAAGGGTCCAAGATTCCCACAAGAATGGGGAAAATGGAAAAGAAAGAAAAGAAACATTGTCGAAAACCCATGTTGTGAAAAAGTTCATTGATCCCAAGTCCATATAGGGCCATCAATCTTCGTTGATCCATCTCTACGTGAATCATCTCTTGTGTGTCGGAGTCGTCATCCGATCGTTGCAAAGTAAAGACAAAAGAGAGAAAAGGAAAAGAAAGCAAAAGCGTCGACCATCGAGAGCAGGCAGTGTGTGCATTGGGATAATCCGAATGATCTGATGTTTTCCCTGTGCGTGCGTGTGCGTGCTGAAAGGATGTCGAGGCAGAAAGGAAGGTCAAGAGCGAGCCCTTAGAAGAGGACCAGCAGACCCAGGATGAACAGGACCAGACAGGTCTGGCAGCTCATGCTGTTGCGGTCGACAGCACCAAACACGAGGGGCTCAGCGTGCTTCTCACCGGAAGAGACCTGGACAGGCATGGTGCTGGTCGCAACAGGCGGCTGGTTGGTGGTACTGACCGGGCGGTGGGTGGTGCCAGTAGCTCCCAAGTAGGTTGTCATGTTGTGGCTGGGGTACAGAGGCTGCTCGGTGGTCTGGGGGTGGACCATGGGGGTGCCGGTGACGTAGATTGTCGTGTTGACCGTGGCGAACTCCTGGATGCTGGTCACGTTGTTGATGTGAGACTCGCCAGTGATAGTGGACGTGGCGGTCTTGGTGACTAGGTTGGTTTGCGTGAGCGTCGCGGTGGTGTTCTTGGGGACACTGACGACAGAAGTCTGGGCCTGACCATCAACCGTGACAGTGACGGTGCTGATGTCCACCTCGGTGATAACCTCAACTTCAGCGGAATTAGTAGTGGTTGAAGTGGAGGTGGAGGTCTTGGGGAACACCGTCACAGTAGCGATGCCTCCAACAGTCACCGTCTTGGTGGCGCGGTCAGTAAGGAGAACCGTCGTGAAGATGGACTTGGTCGTCTTGTGGACGCTGCTGCTGGCTGAGATAGAAGTCTCAGAAGAGGACGCAACGAGAGTCTCAGTGACGAGGTCAGTCACCGTCTTGGTGATGATGATGTCCCTGCCAGAAGAGGTCTCGGTCGGAGCAGGAGAAGTCCAGACGGGGCTGCCAGGCTGGCCGAGCACATCAGAAGTGGCAGTGCTGAGGGTGACAGTGGTTCCGTCAACGACAGTCTCGAAGACAGTCCTCGTGGCGACCTTGGTGACGACGAATGTCTCCTTCTTGAAAGAGCTGACTGAGCTGACAGTGGGGACCTTGCTGGTGGGCTTCAGGGTGTCGACGGTGACGGTGTAGGTGACCACAACAGTGCCAGTAGTCTGAGAAGGGGAAATCAAAGGAGTGGAAGTCTTGGAAACAACACCAGAAGACGAAGGGATGTCAGAGCTGTGCCCGGGGGTCTTGGTGACAGTTATGTAGACGGTGTGGTCCTGGGGAGAGCACTGGGCCTCGGTCTTGGAGAGGGACTCGTGGGAGACAGTGGTGGTCGACAGGACAACGGTGGTGGGGGTGTAAGTGACAGTAACGACAGCATCCTCAACGGTGCGAGTCACCTTTCTGGTAGCAGTCGAGGTCTTGGTGACTAGGATGGAGCTGGTAACAGAAGACGACTGGAACGGAGTGGCAGTCTCGCTGATCGACTCAGTGGCGGTCGAGGAGACAGTCTGGGTCGCAGTCTTGGTCAGAGAGGTGGTCAAGACCTCAGTGATGAGATTGATAGACCTAGATTGGTGTCAGAGACAGAACATGATTGAAGAGGGGTAAGAGAGAGCAAGAGGAGAGAAGGAGAACTTACTGCGAGGTGGTGAAAGCGCCAGACTGGGTCACGGGGACGGCCAAGGCAGAAGACACAGTGGTACCAGACTTTTGGATCGTACGAGTCTGGGTCAGAGTCTTCCTCAAGGTCGTAGTGGCCTCGGCAGAAGTCGGGCTGATGAAGACCTCAGTCTCCTCAGGGCACTGGGTGGCGATAGCAGTCGAGATAGCGGTCAGGGTGTTGTTGACACCATGGAAGTGGGTGCCATTGTAGGTACCGTTGTGAAGTTGCATGACGGGGAAACGGGGAACCACATTGGCGACCTGAGCATTCTGGGCAGCACCCTCAGTCTCAGCCTGGTTGTTCTCGTTCTCGGTAATGCTCTTGATGGCTGCAAAATAAGTCAGAAAATTGGTCTAGGGGAAGAAAAGGGAAGTGGTCTTGAGGGTGAGAATGACTTACCAACAAAGCTGCAAGCGAAGATAGCAGAACCAATGCACAAGGCCATAAGAACAACATAGGCGAGAACGCAGGAGTTGGACTTGCGATAGATGCTCCAGTCCTTTCTGTCACGTCGGATGGTGCCATCGTCAGTGACAGTCAGGTCATCATGCTCCTCGCAGTAACCCATGGTGCGAGCACGAGCTGTTTGAAACAAACCAATTAGCTCTTGAAGAGTGGCACGAAGGATGGCGAAGGGGGTCATTCAGGGATAACTTACAAGACATCATCCTGAGAATGAAGTGTGGTGCGCGTGCTAGGTAAAGACTGACTTGACTGATTTGTTAGCTGGTGCTTGGGATGAAGTTGCAGAATAACAACAACGCAGATATTTTGCAAAGCGAGAGGCTCTGTAAAGCAGACAGAAACAACGGGGAAAAAGAAATGAATTCAGAGCAGAAAATACTCACAGAATTGTGGGAAGAGAATGTGGATGTCTGTGAAAAGACTGTGGATGAGCGAGTGTGTGGAAGAGAAGATGAGATGGTAAGAACGAAGTTGTGGTGAGAAGAAAGAGTGTGTGGGTGAGAGAGAAAATGAAGAGAGACGCGAAGGGGGGAGACAAGTTCTGTAAACAAAGACAAGAAAAAAACAAAGTTGTGCGCTCTTGTTGACCTCAGAGGGAAGGCGCGAAGGGGTGGAATTTTTTTCACTCCTAATTAGGGCTTGTCTGCCACAAGGGAAAAGAAGAAGGAATGGCAGATGGGAAAATGATGGCCTTGGCTGGGGAATTGCTGATGGGAAATTTGAGAGGTGAAAATGAGGTAACTGGTCCCCAAGAGTGCTGCCTCCAAGGAAAAGGGGCATGGGAGGAATTGCAAGATGAAGGGGATTTCGGAATGATTTGGATCGGGTTGAGAGCAGTCTCTCAAGATCGAGTACCGCAGAACGGTTTGGAAGAATCGCGAGGATGAGAATGAAAATTCAGGTGAACTTACCAAGAGACTGAGTTGGTGAATGAGCTTGGGGAACGAACGAAAGATGGCGTAAGACGTGCTGGCGATGGTCAGCAAGATGGTTGAAAGAGAAGAAGCGAGAGATGAGAAGAGACGAGAGATTCGCAATATTCTGGAGGAATAGAGCCTCGTACCTTGGTTTGCCTTGAAGGTGAACGAAAGTTGTCTGACGATTGCGCGAAGTCTTGTTGTTGTGGGTGTGAAAGGAGAGGTTTTGTTTTGGGGGTGAGAGTGGGAGGAAATAGAAGTGAGCGGATGGTGGGTTGCTAAGCGACAAGATGGAATAGTGCTGGCTAAGAGGCCAGAAGAATAGAAGGAAGGTACGGAAGAAAAAAATGAGTATGATGCGGAATACTCTGTCGGTTCTCCGATCCAGCGCCGGGTGGGTGGTCTTGGCCGCGTTGCTATGTGGCTGAATATCTCAGCAGGGGGCACCACTCGTCAACTCCAGAGGCAGGTAGCAAGCTTCCAAAGCCGTAACTACGAGTTTTTGATATTGTATTGTTCTGACAAGTCTTTATGCCTGTGAACGGGTTGTTTAAGGCGTAGATATTTGACTGACACTCTGGAACGAGCTGGTCACGTCACCCAAGAAGTTAGATAATACCGAGAGCAATTTGGTAAAGCTAGGCATTATCGAGATGCTTGATACGATAGTCAATTGTTCTTGGGAGTTAAGTTACCGTATCGTCCGACTAGGTTTCCCAGTGTCAAGCAGTAACGCGTCGCGTGGGAGTGCGTGGTCATGGCAACGAAGCTCCTCCCCTTCTGGTTGCGAGAACGGTTCAAGGGATACAGGAGAAAATAAATAAAAAGAACGATATTCGCAATTTGATTTAATATTCGCATGAAATCAAGCGTCTTTCTGGATATGTTTCCCATTTAGTCATATGCCCCTGGCAAGACGACATGATGCTACCGCCGATGGAGGAGTTAGGCACACCACTCGCCAATGAGGGTAGAAACACTCTCTCAATACTGCATTGCTAAGCTACAAAACCAAAAGAGCGATTTGATAAGCCCGTGGAACAATAGATCCTGAGCTGGCGCTTCCAGGGCATCTCCTGACACCGGCAGAACGATTGCTTGAGGAGGAATACCATTACGACCATTACGGCCATTGATACTTAGAATACTTTGAGCTCGCTCAGATTTGAGGCATGTCTCAAAGCAATTGGCCATCCAGAGAGATGTGCCAGTGCAAATGTATTCGTACAGCCTGGTCGAATGAAGTCGACAACAAGCTCTAGGGGCGGGGTGGAGACCGGTAGTCGAGCTTGCGGCGGTGAGCTCCGTACTCTAAACCTCCACGATGTCTTGGAGAGGTACTGCA
Source organism: Colletotrichum musicola (assembly GCA_014235935.1). Taxonomy (NCBI): domain Eukaryota; kingdom Fungi; phylum Ascomycota; class Sordariomycetes; order Glomerellales; family Glomerellaceae; genus Colletotrichum; species Colletotrichum musicola. The sequence continues at coordinate 60,298 of WIGM01000045.1, read as the reverse complement.
CCAGCCACCTGACTGGGTCCACTTTTCAAGTCGCGCCCAGACCAGGTCGCGCCACAACAAGGAAAGGTGCAGCGGTCGTGCAGCTCCTCCTGCCTGGCGGCACCTTTCCGGCCAAGTCCCGCCCACCTCGCCTCTGAGGTACTACAATAAGGTACCTAGGTAGGTACCTTAGAGGTACTCAAGGCCCGGGGTACTCAAGCTGCCTCTCCGTAAAGGCGCCTACATAGGTCCCCCAGGTTCCCTCAGCTCAGGTAAGCACGCGAAACCCGACGAACTGCAGGCGCAGGCGCGTAACACGACTTGACCATCCATTTCCCGTCCATTTTCGTCGCAACATCCAAGCCGAGCTTCGACCCCGTCTCGCCGCCACCACGCAATTGGTCTCGAGTCTGGCGCGCACCCTTTCTGTCGCTGACAGCTTCATCCATACGAGCGACGCGTGGTATTTATTTCTGTTAATGACAACTTATTCGCCTGCGCGCGCCCTGCATCCTACTCCTGACACGTTCGCGAAAACCAGCAACACCATCTCGATATTGTCTTCCCCGCTCCGACCACACGTCACCCGCTGAGCGCCAACCCGACACCGAGCACCATGGCGCCTCGTCGCAGTCGCGCTGAGCCTGAGGAGGAGGTTGAGGAGGAACAGGGCGAGGAGCTCGTCAGCCTCCAGTTCGACGAGGAATTGACTTGGAAGCCCGGGAAGCCCATACCCACCACCGAGCTGCTCAACCGCTTGCAGGCTCTCTCCGAGGAGTTGAACGGCCTGGACCAGGACACCGTCGATGTCGAATCTCTCAATGATGTCGCCCATGCTCTGGGCCAGCGCAATCTGCTAGCACACAAGGACAAGGGCGTCAAGGCGTATACTGCGGTTTGTGTCGCAGACATTCTGCGCCTCTGTGCACCAGACGCGCCCTTCACAGCCGACCAGACCAAGGTCAGTTTCGTTCGCCGGCGCGTATACCTGCCCGTGACTGACAATCTACGCGTAGATGTTCTTCGGCCTTGTGGTCTCGCACATTTTCCCCTCTCTGAGCGACCAGGCCCACCCTTATCACAGTCAGCACAAGGCCGTGCTCACCGCGCTGACGGAAGTAAAGAGTATTCTCTTGATAAACGACGTTGATGGGTCCGACGAAATGCTCCTCCGTCTCTTCTCCGTGTTCTTCGATGCCGTATCCGGAGGAAGCTCTGGCGCAGAGGAGGGCGTCTCCAAAGAAGTAGGCAACACCATGACGGAAATGTTGATTGCCTTGGTCGACGAGGCTTCCGGCATGAACCCCAAAGTCATCGAGGTCATTATGGCCCAGTTTCTCAGAGCAGCACCGCCAGGTGGCTTCCAGAACCGCACAGAACGTGCCGAGCAGAATGGCGGCCAATCCACCCTACTACCGAAGGATGAGCCCGCTGCCTACATCATGGCCAAGGAGATTTGCAACGTTTGCACGGAAAAAATGGTTCACTACGTCAGCCAATATTTCAGCGATGTCATTCTTGATGCTTCGCGTTTTGCGGCAAAGGGGACCACGAACCGACACGACGACGATGAGGATGATGATGCCCCCAGAGGCCCTACAGATGCAGAGTTGAGGGAGCTCAGAAAAGCTCATTACCTCGTCAGGGAACTCTGGCGCGCCTGCCCCTCTGTCCTGCAGAACGTGATCCCACAGGTCGAGGCGGAGCTGTCAGCCGACAACGTGGATCTCAGACAACTCGCCACTGAGACCCTGGGCGATATGATTTCAGGACTCGGAGCCGCTGGGCCGCCTCCTCACCCGGTTCTCGACCCGGCAATGTATCCTCCCCTGCGACTGGCGGATGAGGCCCCTAGCCAAGTTTCGGACAGCGTTCTTACCACGCCACTTTCGCCTCAATCGTTTGCGCAAACGCACGGGACTGCGTATCATCACTTCCTGGGTAGGAGAAACGACAAGACCGCCGCGATTCGTGCCGCATGGACAACCGCCGTTGGATACATTCTGGCTACTTCCGCCGGCGGGATCGGCCTCAGCCGGGAGGAGCAGTCCGAGCTGGTGAAGTTTCTCGGGGAGAAACTCAACGATGCCGACGAGAAGGTTCGTCTGGCTGCCGTCAAGACCATGGAACTTTTCAGTTTCCGCGATTTTGTGACCAAGCTTGGTGCCCCGGGCGGCGTAGACAAGGACGGTTCTATCCTCAGCAGCCTTGCTGACCGCGCTCGCGATAAGCGCATCGCCGTTCGCGTCGACGCGATGACATTGCTAGCGAAGTTGTGGGCGGTGGGATCCGGGGAACTGGCCGCCGGCCAAGAAACTGTCGTTGCGGCCCTGTCCGGGATTCCGTCGCGTATCTTCAATGCATTTTATGCTAATGACCCAGAGCTCAATGTTCTACTGGATCGCGTACTCTTTGAGTGTCTGATTCCGCTCAACTACCCACCTATCAAAACGCCCAAGAATGCCAGGGCCTCATCTAGCCAGAGCCAGCAAAATGCCGGTGTTGCCGAACAAGACCGCATTCGCGCGGAGAGACTGCTGCTTCTCACACAATCCCTCGACTCTACAGCCAAGAAAGCCTTTTTCGCCATGCAGGGTCGACAGCCGCAGTTTGCCAAGGTTCTCGAGGCTTTCGTCAAGCAATCGGAAGCCTACAATGGCGGCGTAATAGATGACAACCGTCCTGGAAAGACGGCGAATTTGGAAAGGACGATTCAATACATCACGCAGTTCTTCCCGGATGCCATCAAGGTCAAGTCGGACCTTCAGAAGTTTGCCAACCAAAACGACCGCCGCGCATACCAGCTCATCAAGTACTCGGTCAGCTCTGAGAGTGACTACAAGACGGTACGACAAGCCATCAAGGAGCTGGTCAAGCGTATCAACGCCAGTCAGTCTACGAGTATCCTGGACACGGTCCTTCCTCTTCTCTATCGATCGGCCTGCCTGCTGTTTAACCGCAGTCATCTATCATCCATTCTTGATTACTCGAGAAATGACAAGGATGGCTACGGCTCCGTCTCCCACGAAATCCTCAACGAGATCTCCCAGCGCAACCCCGAGCTGTTCAAGACTCACGTGGGAGGTCTTTGCAAGGGCTTGATTGACCAGGCGCCTAGCGAAACGAGCTCGAACGACCCGACCGTGGTCGACACGCTCAAGGCCTGCGCGTCATACTCCAAGAAATACCCGGAAGAAGTTCCGCAAGACCGCAAATTCTTGCAGGCTCTGGTAAGCTACGCCCTGTACGGGCGACCGGTCAAGTCAGCCAAGTACGCCATCAAGATTCTCCTGGCCAGGGGAGACGACAAGGGCCTTGTCAGCGCAACCGGATTACTGCAGAAGATAATGGAAGATTGGAAGTACGGCTCAGCCCACTTTCTGAACAAGTTACAGGCTGTCGGTCAGCTCGAACTCCAGGCGCCCAAGATCACTCTGGATGCTGATGGTGACATCCTTAACATGACCGTTCAGCAGATCTTGTTGCAAGTTCGTCAAGATGCGAGTGAAAAAGACCCTTCCTGGGTCGAGGATGCGGACATGGACGAGGAGCTCCAGGCGAAGTGCTTGTCTCTGCATATTCTCGTCAACCGTTTGCGTAGCATGCAGGACGTTTCTGAGGCCCAGGAGAAGGCACCTCCTGTCTTCAAACTGCTCAAGACACTCGTCGCGAAGAGGGGCGAGCTCTGCAAGACCAAGGACACGCCTGATCACCACAAGGCTCGGCTTCGCCTGCTAGCTGCCCAACTGCTGCTGAAGCTGTGCACCATCAAGCACTTTGATGACTTGTTAACGCCGGCGGACTTCAATCGCTTGGCGTTTACCTCGCAAGATACCGAGCTTGCGGTCCGGAGGGGTTTTATCGAAAAGCTTCAGAAGTATTTGGTGCAGGGCAAGCTCAAGATGCGGTTCTACACCATCCTCTTCCTCACAGCATTCGAGCCCAACAACGATTTGAAGCAACGCGTGGAAACGTGGATCCGCTCTAGGGTGCGCGCGCTTGCGTCACACGAGCAGCGGCCTATGGAGGCCGTCATGGGAAGACTTATCTCCTTGCTGGCGCACCACCCCGACTTCAACAAGCCGGAGAATGCGGCCACCGCCAGCGAGGAGGAGTTGGCGGCGTATGCTGGCGACTTGGCTGACCACGGTCGTTACATCTTGTACTACCTCTCGAATGTCGCGACTGAAGACAACCTGGGCCTGATTCACAAGTACGCGGAGCGGGTCAAGCAGACGCGAGATGGCATCAGCCCAGAAGACAGCGAGAACCTCTACATCATCAGCGATCTGGCTCAGGCCGTCATAAGAAAATGGCAGGAGCGCAAGAACTGGGTTTTCCAAGCTTTTCCAGGCAAGGTCGGCCTACCAATCGGCCTCTACACCGCGCTTCCTTCACATCAGGTTGCGCAGGAAATTGCCGAGAAGCAGTTCCTCTCGGCTGACGTTGACGAGAAATTGGACGGCATTTTCAAGTCGATTGACAGGAAGAAGGTGCGTCACATATTCTTCGGATCTGGGAAATCAGAACTAACTGTTACACAGAAGCGAAAGTCTACGGATGAGAGGGGTGATCAGCCTGCCGCGAAGAAGGTCAGACAGGCAGCGAAGGTCAGGGAGCCGAGGCCTCCCAAAGAGCCGAAGGTCAAAACAAAGAAGCCCGCAGCACCCAAGAAGCCCGCAAAGGTCAAGGCCAAGCGGCCCGAGTCCGACATCCCGCTGGAGAACCGTAGGCGCAGCGGACGAGCCACCGCCATCTCCAAGTACACAGAGCGTGACTCGTCTGACGACGACAAGGAGATGTGGGATGGCGTTCAGGAGTGGGAGTACATCGAAGGGCAGCCCACGCCGGAACCAGAGGGCTCGGATACGTCAATCCTATCGGACGCCCCCCCTCAGAACGACGATGAAGACGAGGGACCCAAGAAACCAAGCGCAGACGCCAACGACAGCGGCGAGGATTCACCCTTGTCGGAAATCGGGGCCGAAGAAGCCGCCGATTCCGAGAAGGAGGAGCAAGACCACGCGGACGACGACGAGGAGAAAGCGGACGCCACGCCGCCGCCCAAATCAAATGGACGAAAGGGCAAATCAGCAGCAGCATCATCCAAGGCGGCAGCAAAGACGAAGCTGCCGGCCCGGCCCGCGCCGAAAGAGAAGCCCGCCCCTAGAGCGGCGACTCGGTCATCCGGGCGGAGCACTAGAGGGAAGCCCGCCAAGGAGTCGATGGACGTCGACGACGACGACGAGTAGTAGCATTCAAAAGTTTTTTTTCAACGAAAGATTTCCCTGCAGGAGATTTGCGTGTGTTTGCGAACTGGCTTTGGGCTTTTTGACTTTTACAGGGCAAGCGCGCGCGCGCAACCCATCATCCCTCACCCCCACGGTGGTTGGGTTGGTCACGGTGTACATAACTCGGTGCGCCTGAGTTCTTTCTGAAATTGATTTTCCTAGCTGCGTTGTATTATCTATTTGCCTCTGGGTTTTGAGCAGTCAATATACCCCTTAATGCTCATGCTGTCTGCAGGTGATTCTTGGCGGCTGCGCGTGCGATCGATTGATAGGTTCAGGGTTTCAGGGTGAAATTGCAAGTATTGGTTATTTACTTTTCTCACCCTCCTGACTTGGAGATTTGATCAATCAACAAGTTGTATACTCTTCCAGCTCCAACGTATCTGTGGCGACCACAAGTCTTTTTTGTGGGTTTGAAGTTCGCCTGGAATACTTGTGTTGTAAGGGACTTGGGTTCTTGTAAAGACGCGAGCCGTGTCCATCGCGGTCTTTCAAATCAGTCGCACCCACGATGCGTAAGCCTACTGGCTAGCCTTCCCCTCCTCGACATGATTGCTTTGTTACTTGGCATGCTCAACGGCCTGAGTTGGTTGCGTGTCTCACGTCTTGCCATCGGCGTGTTTTGGAATCGTTCTTCCACTTGCCACCCGTGTATCAGAAGCAGTCTTTCACCCTGACTCCCATTATCTGCCATGGTAGACACGTCACAACTTCGCGGTTGATATCAGCAATGACATCTTTAATGTTTATATATCCTTGATATGTTTCAGAACACGGTGAACCCTTCCAGCCATCATTTACGATATCTACTTTCTTTCCATCGAACCCAAATAGACACGTCACGTGGTGACAGGAAATCAGGATGGGACAGAACAGTACGTCCGTGTAAGTGAGGACATTCAGGGGTATGGCCAAAATACCTGCCATCCGCTCGGATAAGTCATCATCCTCGAGGGATGAGCCATAAGTCTAGTCTAGTCTGCCTGGAAGGCATTTACTCTGCGTGGTTGGAAAATCCCACAAAGGGTGCCCGGCTCAGGCTGCCTAACACTCATGTCCCAGTGGCAGCCAGCAAAACCAGCGAGGAAGGCGCGACCCAGGCACCAGTCGCCCAGATGCTCGCCCACCACCCACCGGCGCCTTCCTTCTCACCTGGGTTCCCGCACCTTCCCTACCAGACTCGACGACTGGCACTACTTAAAGGACAATTAGGTAGATGCTTTCAACAGCTACCGGGACATCTTTGGGCGTATGGCCTGGTCGGTAGATCGCCAGCACAACATCACAACATAATACTCTATCAGATTGCTCTGCTAAAATCTGGAGAGCGCGCTCATTCGACGCTCCATACGGGCAGAGGGCGGAGAAAAGCTGTTTGCTTCTTGCCAGTCTTGATGATCAGCTATTTTCTTTTTTGTTGGCTGTGAAGTAATCCTCGAGCTCGTGGCATTCTGCTCATATGATTTTCACGCGGACATTTGCTTGTCTACTTTTGTTGTTGGCGCGAGAAGCTGTGTGCGCATCTTCGTTGGTTGAATGAAGCTATTCCTGCCTGCGGGAAGGGGGCCTGGGCGTGGGAGCGGACTTCCGCTCCAATCATCAGAGAGAAGCAACCGCCCCGAGTGCTGATCGGAGCCTACAGAGCATCGACACGGCGACATGCTCTGCTAGAATGCTGCGTAGAAAGATCGTTTCCGTTCCTCAACACATGGCAAATCATCTCGATCCTTTGTGAGGTTACGACTGATTGCCGCGATTCGAATTCAGATGTGTCTGCCCCGTTGACGACCTGCTGGCCCCCTTCGAGTTACGATACGTTCGGTCGTTGGCCGGCCTTGGACATGATAGTATTATGATCAAGACCAATTGGCTGCTCACGATTTGTGTCTACTTACTGCGTTTCATTGTGATGCCTGTGTTGATTACACGTAGTGCGGTCGTTTTAACGCTGGTGAATCACAAGTGTCTATCTGAGAGCCTCCTTTTAAATTAAAATCACATACCCATTTCGCTCGCCCCTTTCTCATTCAAAGCATGGGGGGCGACGACATCTCAGTCACTTGGTCTGCCTCAAAGTATTGCAGAAGTCGTTGAAACAGGACCCCTGACAGGTGAGGAGCCTCGAAGCTTGGCTGCCATCACCAATGATGAGCCAAGACGCAGCCCGGTCTGACCCTGCAGGCGCGGAGTTCAGCCATTGGACCCCGAGAGCGCGTTGCAAGGGACGGGGGACCGTCGATGATGACCCGCAATGCAGGAAACCGGCAATTTGCAGTCTATCACACATCATGATGTATCCCCAGAACCACGAGGTTGGCACGAGGAGAGGGAGCCGCTGTGTTTTGCTTGATCCTCGCTGCCACCAAAAGACACTCCCCTGCAAAGGCACCAATGATCTGATGTGCGATTTCCTGAGGTATTGGTCTCCAAGTACCATGTTAGGTTCGAATCAAATGCGCCCGTTCGTCATGCGAGGTTAATCGAGTCGCCGGGGTCGGTCGAACGAAGCACCGCACTAGACCCCCGGGAGGCGCTTATCGCGGTACCTGCCAAGGGAATCCCACCGCCAAGACCACCGCCACGTGAGCCTCGTCAACTTCGCGCAAGCTCTCCCGCACCCCACCAACGACAAACGCGTCTCGTCGTCCAACGTCAATTCGCGAAAAAGAACGTCGCAATCCTCACGAAAACCTCCCCCACCACCGCAACCACCACCACCCCGCGCCATCGCAATGCCCGCCCCCGACCAACCCGAATCGCAACCACCAGCGCAACAACCAAACGGCGAACCCCAACAACCGAACCAAGCTGCCCCGGCCCCAGACAGCAATGCGCAGCCCGAGCCCGAGTCACAACAACAACCCGCCACCGCCGCCCAACAACAACCAGCACCGCCGGCATCCCCCCCCCTCCCGCAGAAGCACACCGCCGTGACGCCCGGCCCGCGCGCGACGCGCTTCACGCAGCTCTACGACCTCGCCCTCCAGCGCACGCTGCAGAAGGTCAACTACGACAACTTCGCGTCGTGCTTCCCGACCATCGCCGCCCACGCGCCGAGCAAGCTGCGCAACGTGCAGAAGCAGATGGCGGACTACCTCGAGGAGAGGTGCAACGTGCGTCTTTCTTTCTAGAAGTTCGAACTCGAGACAGAAGGTTAACGCACATCCACGCCCGCAGAAAGACTTCCAAGCAATCCTCGTCGACCGCGACGTCATCCGCAAACTAAACGAGCTAGAGAGCCTAGTCAGCGACGCAGAAAGGAGGAAACGAGAAAGCGGCGACGACGGCGAAGAGCCAATCCCGTACGGCCAGCCCCCCCCCCCCCCCTCTTCCTTTTACAATACCTTCTCGTTGACATTGACACGCCCTCCAGACCGCACCTCCTACCCCCAGAGGAGGTGATGACAGCCCACCTCGCCCCACGCCTCGCCTCGCAGCAGTCCCACCTCAACGCGCGGCTCCAGAACACGCAGGCCGCCAACGAGGTCCTCTTCGCATCCATTCAGTCCCAGCGCGCCGAGATCGACGCCCTGCTCGCGCAGCTCGAGGGCCACGTCGCCGATATCGACGGCGCGAACGCCCTCCTGGTCGACGTGGCGCCGGAACTGGCATCCGAGGCGCGCAACGCCGAGGCGCAAATGTCCGGCATGTAGAATGTGAGAGTGGTGTGAGGAAAAGACTCATCCGTGGGCGCGCTGGTGCGCGCGCATGTAAGCTCATTGTTTATACTATTAGCGATACCGCTCGGTGCGAGGACGGCGCGATGACACATGTTTCGGTTGCTGTGTGTGGGAGACGAGGTCACGACATACCCTGGGAACGAGGCGTAACGGCAATTTTTTCACCAAGAGGAAATCACTCACATATTTGAATATTGAAAAGCTCTGCTGGGTCATCACGGCAGGTGGTCAACTGGTACAACACTCAATGTGTGCATTGGTGTCCGTGATGCAGTATAATATGTACAATCACTGCTCAAGGCCCATGCGAGAGCGAAGCCCTTGCCTCTCTTAACCAGGAAACAGGTATGCTTGCTGTCAAAGACATCCGCAATGCTAACGCTCAATATCTTCAGGCCACAAAACCAAAATGGTATATATATAAAAAAAATCAACGCACAAAATGAAGCAGCGGTCTTGCCCGCCGCCTGCAACGCCGCCCAATGATGATGGCATGAACGGCTGTGAATGCTCTCGCCTGCCATGGATAAAGGAGATGGAGATGAGCCGAGAAAATAGGGCAGGAAATGAATAGAACAGCCCTTATGCATATGCCGCGCCGCGCCGCCGATTTTGATTTTGGTTGCCGTACCGAAACCCCGCCCACCGGTGGGTATGGTAAATGAAATTTCATTCGTTTGAATCTCGCGATTCGTCCTCGTTTCAATGCAAAAAAGGCCCTCGTTGTCGAGGGCACGGGTGTATGTATGTGCAGAAGGGTCGGGAGGCGGGGAATGGACCTCTCAGATCCTCCTGTTTTCGGTGTGGATGACCTGCCAAGGGCCGAAGAAGTCGATCTCGCCGTACGCTGGCGGCAGAACCCGAATCATACGGCCCGTCGCCCAGTCCACGAACCACTGCTTGCCCTTGCTGATGATGTAGTTTGACTTGCGTGGGCTCTTGAACAGGAGAACCGAGTAGCACAGCTTGGCATACAACAAGTCGTGTGCAGAGGTCCACTGGTGCAAGGGTGCCCATTTGCCAGTGTCCGGGTCGATGGCCTCGTTCGGGTACGAAGTCGTCGATAACCGGCTACTGATGAGTTCGTTTCGGGCGGGGGAGGGGCCAATGGTCGAGTCCGTGTCCGGCGCAATGGGATCGCCATGGCCAGAGACCAAGTCAAGAACAGGTTCGGTTGTCGATGCCGGGAAGGGATCGGGGCCATCGTTGGAAGGGACTTGGCGCAGGCTGGGACTGAGAGGTCGTGGCGTAGGCACGGGATAACTGCTCGTCGGGGCTGGTGTCCGTCCTCGGAACCAACGGATGCGTTGAATGCGCGGGATACTTTGGTCGCGCGGATATTCTCGTTCGTCGATCGGCGCGGCGACATCGATGGCGGCGAACAAGGCCTCCAACCACTTGACAAAGGTGCTCAGCTCTATGCAGGATAGAAGGAACTGATCTGCCTCTGCTCTGACTCGAATGACATATCGTCGTCTGGGTGGGAGTCAGTTTCTTGGCGGGTCTTGGCGCGGGATGAGGCTGAGAATGGGATGACCTACTTCTTGTAGTCGGCAGCGATACCAACGTCGGCGTGCTGGAGGCTGTACGTCTTGTCGAGGGAAGCCCTCCTGACCCAGGGTGGGTTGTCTGGCGAGATCGTCGGGCCGTCCCTCGTCCTCCCCCATCCCCAGTCCTTCTTCACGTTGTAGAAATTCAGGGCCGTGCCGCGTAATAGCACGAAGCTGGTGTGCCAGTTTCTGTCCTCGGCCCTCTTGGTGGTGTTCTCGATCTCCATCTTTTTCATCCACACACCCTCCAACTCAATGTCACACGAATAACCCGGCAACTTCTCGTCCACGCCATGGTCGGCAACGGCGGTGCCGGCTGGTGGGCGTTTAGGTCTGGGCTCCCTCTCGTAGGGAGGTGGCTGTGATGGTCTTCGACGGGGTGAAGTCATGACTTCCTGATAGAAATAGTCCTCCTCCATCGATAGTCGCCGCCGGAGAGGCGGCGGCTGGGCAGCGGTATTAGATGGTCCATTTCCGCGGTTCTCACTGCGGGGATCCATGGGGCGGGTGAGGTTTTATACGACAGGAGTATAGAGCGAGCCGACAACAGGCGAGTCGTGTCAGGCCAGGACCACCATGCGGCGGATGGCAGCGGAGGCAGAGGCCCGTTCCCGTGCGTCTGTCTCGGACGGGTTCCCTTGCGACGGGGGATTTCACGAAATGTGCTTGGCCCGGGGGTTATGCCGACCCGCAAATCTTCATGGTGAGGGCCTTTTGTCGGCGGCTCTTTTTTGGGGCAGCACGGGGCAGGGTAACGTAAAACAAATGCAAAGGGGCCCTGAGGGCTGAGGCGCGAGTCCGGTAGATGAGATGAGATCGGGGAGTGGGTAAAGGAAAACCAGGCACGGCGGGTACCCAAGGCAGCGGAATCGGTGGCGTGTGAACAGGAGGGAGTATCCGTACGTCAACTAGGTACAGACGGTGTTGTGGAGGAGGTGTGAGAAGTCTGAAGGGGGTGATGCGTGCGTGCGCGTGCCGAGAAGCGAGAGCAGCGGTGACGATGATGAGCGACGGGTCCAAGTGCGCCTCGTCCAACGACCGAGCGTCCAACCGTTCGTGCCTTGGCTTGAGGTGCGAGACACGGGCGTAGAGGAAGAGAGAGAGAGAAAGAGGATGTAAGGTCAAGGTTGCAATAGGCGTCCGGGAGGAGTGAAGCGAAACGGGAGGCGTCGAGTCATCGAGTGGTGCTACCTGCTAGGCGCGAAGAGCCGCTCAACAGGGTTGGACTGAATAGGAAGTCCGACGAAAGGAGGAGCAGAGGTCGAGGTCGAGGACTCGAGGCTGCAACAACAGGGCGAGGGCAACCCGGGTTTGAGGGAACCGATTCCCGCGCAGGGCCGACGACGCGTGAGAGGATGGAGACGATGCCCGGGCCCGTCCAGCGAGAGGGCCAGTCTGCGTCGAACGACAAGGGCCGCAAGGGGGGACTTGGCTCTGGGGGCGGATCTCATGCGCATCGGACGTCGGGTCAGGCCAGGGACAGGGCTCGTCGAAGAGCTGCGGGTGGGAACGTGGCCGAGCTGCTGGCAGGAACAGCGTGATATGGAGAAAGTATAGAGTAACAGAAACCAGACGTGCGGGAAAGGCCTGTACGTTAATTGGTGTGTTGTGTTTCCTGGAGTTGGAACTGGAGCTGGAGCCGGCCGAGTTGTGCTCTTGATGATGATGCTTGAGGATGGATGGTGAATGGACAGGGCCCGATTGAAGGGCGCGAGAAGGGCGTGAGTCCAGTGAAGCAAAGCGAAGCAAAGCAAAGCAGCGTCAGCAACTGTGCCGCAAGGGATGAATCGAGAAAGCAAACGTGCTCTCGGAACGAGTTTGCGAAGAGTGATTAGTCGTTCATCAGTGTGTGGCCAGTGCCTGTCGGAATTTTCTTTTGTGAGCAGTTAGTATTGGGTGATTGATTGATAGTCCAGCAACGAGAGAGGAGAGGAGAGGAGAGATGGAGGCTCGGATTCTGACCGGGCGGGAGGCGTAGGCGTATCGGTAGCTTAGCTAGCGATCCATCGAAGTGGATTGCTTGGCTTGAACAGGAGTTTCTTTGCGCTATGGCGGGTTCTCGGATTCGAGGGACGGAAGACGGTACGCAATAGGATGCCGCTTTGCGGTCCTAGACCGACGTCGGTGCCGATGATCGTCAAGACGAACTTCCCAGCGGCCAATGGTTCTTGGCTTCTTTGCTGTCAGTGGCCCATCCACTCGAGAAGAGAAGTGAAAAAAAAAAAAAAAGGACCTGCCACCTGCCAGGCCAGGCCGTGCAGTCCAGTGTGAGTGTGGCCTGCCGTCTTTGCAAGAAACAGCGCCAGCGCCGAGTGGGTCCAGGCCTTTTGCAGAGCGGCCTAACCCGTCTTGGTAGGTGAAAGGTACAGCGACCAGGGTGGCGCGGGCTCCAGGTACTTTTTGCACTCGACCACCAGCTGGTGATGCTACTTTGCTTCCGGGCACCTTCCAAGTTCCAGTAGCCCGGCGGGGAACCTTTGCAGGCCCATTACAGGTGGATTGTTACCTCTGGCCTCCGTATTCGCAGAGGAGGAGGAGGAGGACAAGCTCCTCTGCGCCCGGCGGTGATGTAAACTAAACTTCAACTGCGCTATATCATTTAGTGCTAAGAGTGAGTGTATCACAGTCTCGATGGAAGCAATAAGCAAGAAAAGTCACAGTGAGTGCCGCTGTACCTTATTTGATGCAACCTCCTCAAGTAGGTACCACTTGACTCTCAAGGTTCCTAGGTACCCCGGGCCACCTGCCTGCCTCACCTGCGGTGCCTCCCCATGTACCTTCCTTCCCGCGTGTTCTAGATCTCACTTGGATATGTAACCAGGAAGGCGCTGGTAGACACCTAACCTCGCTCGTCGTACCCGAGAAGAAATGGAAGCCGCGGACTGGGCAGACAGCAGCGGCATAATGTTCCTACACCACCACCTGCCTTCCTGGACGTGCTTGCAAGATATCGGCAAAGGTCAGCTGAATGGCTTCCCAGTCCTCTGATGGCACCAATTACGGCATTACGGCACAGGAAGGCGGGGGTCTGGCCCGGCGCGGGTCCATCGTGCCTGCCTGCCTTTTCTCTGCACTAACTGCCTGCCACTTGCGACCCGACTCGCAATTCCCAAATCGGACTTGGCCCGACAGCAAATCGCATTACCACTCCGTTGTTCCATGCCGCGTTCTTGCAACCTACTGGCGTCGGGTCGAGTTCAGCAAGTGGTATTGTACCATGTACCTATTGTCGAGAGGAAGCTGCACCCCAGGTCACACGGAGGAAGCTGCAATTTCGCCCTCGGTCATCTCGCCAAACTCCAACACCTGGCAACTAACGCGGACAAGTTAAGACGCTGACGTACGCGTCATTCAATTATTCAATTTACCAGCAACTCCAGATCCGACTCGAGATTGAACGCCAGGGATAACGACAACGCGGGTCACTGACAGTGTACGCAAGTATACCCTCCGCGGTCAGAAGTGTTCTTCTCCGAGTCTTCGAGCGTGCCGGCACTCCAACAAGATCAAGGATGGTGCTCCTATTTCCAAGGACTACACGTTGCTTCCAATAGGACCTCCGCTCATTTACCGTCCCTGGCGCTCCTGCCTCTACTGTCCACTGACATTCCGCTCTCTTGCCGCGCGACCAACCGCAGCAACCCCGGAGATGTCCTGGCTCTGCCTGCGCTGCAAGTCACGCTGTTGGAGGGGGGAGGCTACCGCCACTACGCCATGATGGAACAACGGGAACGAGGCCAAGCACACTACACATGGCGATCCCGTGCCTAAGTGGCTTGGGCGCAGTAATCGGCCGAGAGACGACTCTCTTTGCGGCGTGAACCTCGGCGCTGAAACGAAACGAACGAGCGGCGTGCGTCTAGAACCCGAAACGCGAGCACGCCAGCACGCCCGCCATCTCGGGTCTGTTGATGGCTGCTGGCCGGACACTAGCATCATTAACACAAATCAAACGTTACTGGCCTGGATTCGCGATGACAGCTCCAGAGGTTAATGGACGAAACGGAACGACAATGGTAAACGCTTCGAGCAGCGGCTCGTCCGAACCACCTCACCTGCCACCTGCGCACCACCATCTCGCTTCTGGTCGACTGTCTTGGACCGAGCGGTTGCTTGCTGGACGCCGATAATTGGCAAACTTCCCAAGGATCTTTTGTGAGCGGATCCCCCTTTAGCACACTAATTAAGGTACGGCCCCTTGTCAACCAACTGTTATTAGTCGGTCAGACAGCCATCAACCAGCACACACTAGGGAGCCAAGCATCAGCCACACAGAACCGGGGCGTAACACCTCGCACTTTTGTTTCGGCTCCCCGTAAAGCCTCGTTTGCGTCCGTTGCCATCAGAATTTTCTGCTCAAAAACTTTGACGCCAGTCTCGGGGCTGCTCCTACGCAGTAAGAACCGAAACGGAGATGCCTGAACGCTTTCGATCGGAGTACCGTCCGCAACGCCTGAGCTGCCATACCGGTCCGTCAATTTCTTACCCCAACTAGGCCATCACGCCATGGCTGGCAGGGCAGGGACCCTCGTCCCTCGTAGTCCTTTCCACCCCCCATACCCCGGAAAACTGTTGCTCGGGTGCCCTTCGGAACGCTGGGTTACAAAGCACCAGGCGTCAACAGCGAGCAATTCAGAGGCTGCCTCTGCTGATCACTCAATCTGCTGAGGAATGGTTGCGGGAGGCTTGATTGGGTCTTGGGAGCAATGCGAAGCACATGCCGTGCCCATGGACTCTGGGCTTGATGGTTGTTCAGCAAGCCAGGCTCGTGTCCCAGACACACACGCCCCCAGGCCCGGTCGCCCGTTTGTGCTTCTAGCGGCTTCGCCCAATCTCTTGGAACTTTCTTGGAAAGCTTGAGTGGACGCCATTCCCGCACCACAGCTGACGCCTGCCATCCAGCTGGCCACCGCTGAAAACTCGCCCTGCCTTGTGCCCTCCACTGTCCAGGAAACCCCAGCGTCGCCGTAAGCTGCGGCGCCGCGCTGGTAAAGTTGACTTCTCACCACCGGCAACCAACAGTCGGTCGAAATGGGTAATCTTCCAGAAAGAACTGGCGCTGGTGATCGGCTGATTGATTATGGCAGATCCCTACTAAAAAGAACAACGCGAAGGAGAATCGCCGAAACTGCCTGTCCG
Source organism: Colletotrichum musicola (assembly GCA_014235935.1). Lineage (NCBI taxonomy): Eukaryota > Fungi > Ascomycota > Sordariomycetes > Glomerellales > Glomerellaceae > Colletotrichum > Colletotrichum musicola. Next base: position 44,659 of record WIGM01000045.1, on the reverse strand, counting down.
CTAGCCATGCCAGCCGCCGCCGATCACTGATTATCACCGGTAGTTCCCTATCGGCCACTTTGATGAACAGCATCATAGTCCCAAACCTGCTGAATGATCGTCGGCCAGCGAGACTTTGCTTGCGTTCTGTCCCCAACTTATCACGCTCCAACCTCCTCCCCAAGCAGCCACACCCACGCCGGGTCAAATCCTTCTCCAGCCCACACACACCTTAATTTGTGCTTCAAGCATACTAGTACTACCACACCATAGTATGCAACACGGCGATGACTGCATGCTAGAGGGCGTGCTAGAAACGCGCCGGAAAATAATACAACCCAACCGTTGCAGCCTCCAATGCCTCGAGGAAGCTGGGGGACCACGGCACAGGCGGCATCTTCGTGGTCGATTGTCAATCAAGATCCAAGGTACCCCAACCGCAACCGCTCGACGCCCCGAGACGGAACCATCTCAATCAAGAAGGTAGCAAGAGGAGAAAGAACATCGCACACGGCACACCACAGGGCTTGCCGGAGCATCCCATCGGAGCCTCCACAGGCTACGGCAGAACCGGCGAGAGAGGGGAAGGAGAACGTGACGGATACTTACAGTACACAGCCTCACCGGCTGGGCAACGAGACCCATCCACTCAAGTGGACACCTCCCTTCATTAACGCCAACAGACTGACTTTTCTGCCGTTCTTTTCTTCTCTGCTTCTATTGCCAAGTAGCCTGACGTTGCGGAAGGGATGGCAAAGGGCGGGGTGGGGAGCACAAAAAGTTCCCCAGCCTTTCCCCGTCGGTGCAGCCAAGACCTCCAAACCCCCAAGAGCCAAGGCCGCAGAAGTGACGGCAAGCTCCCAACCGCTGCGCCGTCGGCTGCTTGCTTGCTTGCCAACCTGGAGGGGTAGAGTAGAAATAAACGACGAGCTCCGCTCTTTGTCGTCTCAGCGCACGTTGCGCCGTTGGCAGCCCTCACTTGACCGAAACTTCTCAACGGCTTCCGTGTTTCTCGCTCTCGTCACTATTAGCAAGCGACATCCGTGCGGGCCGGCCGCCGTCTGTCTGTGTTTCCCCCCTCCTTGACCCTTAAATATCGAGAGAAAAAAAATGTGAGCCGTTATTACGTACGACATATTTGCGTAGGAGGAAATATTATACGACCGGTGGAGTCGGCGCATACCTACGGCCTTACGGGTACAACCGCTCGAGAAGAGGACCCGGCTGGGCAGCTAGGTAGGTGAGCTCCCCTGGCTGGGACCCTTGGCAATTACAGGCGAAAAGGGGAAAAAGAAGAGAAGGAAAAGAAGACGAACACGCGGGAAGTGGAATAGAGTTTCCGAGGCCGGGCGAGTCTAGTGCAGGAAGCCGAGGGGGGAAACAAAAGGTCTGGAGACGAACTTTTGAAAATTTCGGGGCAGGGGGTTTGTTTTTGTTTCTCGCAACATTGGCACTGCAAGCGTGGTTCGATCATATCGAAGTCAGAGAAACAAGGAAGGGGAATAAGGAAGATGGAAGGAATCACACACATGTCAGCGGCTCGTGCCTTCATAGGTTGGTTGCCCAAATCACTTCTTTGCCTGCTAATACTCTGTGGTTGAGCCTCCGGAAAAGAGACCGATAGAGAGAGCACAGCACATTGGGCGGTCTGTCTGTCTAACCCTCACAACCCGCAAATACCATCGACGTAACTCACCCCCATCCATCACCCCATCGTGACAGAGACATATCATCACGGTGCTCAAAAAGGGGGTTATCGGAACAACTCAGAACAACCCTCCGATGTGTTAATGTTACAAGCAACACGAGAGTAATCTACAAAAGTTCCCCTCGAAACTCGGGAGTTGCCAAGGGCTTGAATCAGCGACACAGATGTTAGTAGTCGCGACGTGGACTTTGCACCCGCGGGTTCGTCCCCAAAAGTTCCCGGCACGTCGCAGCAACTATGGAGCCGCATCTCGTCCCTTCGATGGGCCGAGAGGAGGAGGTTACTGGTGCCGAGGCCATCGCCCACCCGATGCCCGCTCCGCGCCGAGGCTCTCTTTCTCCCCTCGCAGTCATGATCACGATCGTCTCCTGACAGGCTCGAAAAAAAGGAGATATTACTAAGTGTCGTCTGTTTCTCATTAAAAGATCCCACCGGGGCGGAATTCTTTTTGGCTTGAAGCTGCTTTGTGTGATCGTGGTGTGGTACAAACATCATCATCCCCGTCCTTCCGATGTCCTGACCTATCCCGCTTTCCAGTTATCCTTTCCCAGAATTCCTTTCCACCCACTGCCGCCCTCCGGCCGCCTCCGCCCCTCCCATTTCCCGGGTCTCGCAAAAAAGGCACAGCAAAAAGGGACGTCAAAAACTTTTGTTCGTTCATGCTTTCCCCTTTCCCCATTTCCCAATCTCCCGAAATACCCTCCCCCCTTCGCCAAATGTACAGGTTTCCCTCCTCTCTCTTCGGGACCGCTGACTGTAAGTCGTGGTACGAGGAGAGAAACGGGGCTCATTGCGCGATGGCAGCCCGGATGGGACAAACGCCATTGGTTCCGCGCGGTATGCAAATGCTGGAAATGCATGGGCGTAAAAAACTAGACATAAGAAATCAAGTAGAACAAAAGTGTACAGGATACGGTGTGAAGACTCCACGTCCTTGCCCTGTGAACTCCTCGCAAAAGAAAAGTAGGATACGACTTTTTCCTTCCCTTCCTCGTCGGTTTCGTTCTGATAGTCGTGAAAGCACTGCTGGTGATAGTAGGGATGTCGGTAGGTGTGATGATCGGCGTGTCCGGTTTAGCTCCTCAGGTGATGCGAGAAGAGCGTAGTAATGGCAGTAGGTTCGGGGTGGTTGGTTTTCAGCGGCGCCAGTTCACAGCCGTCGAGCCAGTCTGCGAAGGTGATCAAAAACCTTGACAAGGCGGCGAACTATGCGCCGAGGGCGCCAGTCGAAGATTCTTAGGCGGTGGCCTGAGAGGCTCCCCGACCACGGACGCTGCCACGGCCACGGCCCTGGCCGCCAGAAAAGTTGCCGCGGGCGTTGCCCTGGCTTCCGGAGCGGTTACCCCCCTCGAAGCCACCACGTCCACGACCAGAGGCATTGCCGCGGCCACCGGCGGAGTAGTTGCTACCGCCGTAGGCGGTCGCCTTCGGGCGCCGAGGCTCGACAACGATATGCTCACCGTTGACGATGTGGGGGTTGGCACTGACGGCAGCCTGGTAGCCGGCAGCGTTAGCAAACTCAACAAAGGCGCAGTTCTAAGGATTTGTTAGCCATCAATCTTTATACAATATTCTCATGATCTAGCACGAACCTTCTGGCGGTTGATATCGAAGTAGGTGAGCTCTCCGTGGGCAGCGAGGGCAGCCTTCAGGTCCTCCGACTTGACCTTCTCGGTCACGAACTTAACGTAGCCCAAAGTACCGTTGTTGTCAGAGGGGGATTGGGAGATGCTCTGGGGGCGGTTCTGGCGGGGAGGAACCCGGTTCCAGTCGTCCTTGGCAGCAGGAACCTCGGTCTCGGGCTCCTTGGCGCTGGCGCTGGCGCTGGCGGGAGCGGGAGCGGGAGCGGGAACGGGAGCGGCGGCGGGAGCGGGTGCAGCGGGCTGAGGGGTGGCGGCAACAGGGACCGGGGCCTTGGCCTTGGCGCCAGCCGGGGGAGTGGCGGTCTTGGGAATGGGCACGGCAACCTTGGAAGAAGGACCCTTCAGCAATCCGGCCCAAGAGCTGGGCTTCTGGGGCTGAGGGGCAGGAGCGGCGGGAGCCTTAGTGGGAACGGCAGGAGTGGGAGAGGGGTCAGCAGGCTTCTCAGGCTCCTTGATATCCTCCTCAGCGATCTCTTTGGCGGTGGCCTCGGGGTCAGCAGCGGGCTCCTCGACCGTGGCCTCGGGAGCCTTGACGGGTTCGGCAGCGGCGGGCTCAGCATCGCCGTTGGACGACGCGGCATCCTGGGGGGCCGCGCTAACCTCCTCCAGTTTCTTGTCAACGACGGCGGGGTCGATGGCAGGAGCGGAAGCCTCCTCGGGCGTCTTCTCGACCTTGGCCTCGGGCTGGGCGGTCTCGACGGCCTCCTCGACAGCGGGCTGCTCCTTCTCGGGCTGGGCCTCGGACTCAGCAGTGGCGTCGGCCGCGGCCGCGGCCTCGTCCTCGTCCTCGTCCTCGAGGATGTACCTCAGAACGTCGTTGACGACCCAGTAGCCAGTGTTTTGGGGAGCGAGAACGAAGCTCTGGACAAACTTCCGCGGCTCGGTCGCAGACTTGTGGGCGCTCTCGCCGATAACCTGAATGAAGATGTTGTCGAAGGAGGCCTGGGTGTCGACGTTTGTGATGCGGACCTTGGTATCTTGGAAATCGAGTGACTTGATCCTCTCTTGGATAGACTAGAAGAGTGGCGGTCAGCGTGTGCCCATGCAGTGGCAGTCAGGTAGAGGTGACGTACTTGTCTGCCAACGGAAACAGGTGCAACCTCAGCCTCCATGCCATTAACAAACTGGGAGCGCTTTCCGTAGAAGAGCTGTCGACGAGTCATTAGCAAGGTCAATCCGATGTGACTAGGATGAGAGCGGTGCCTACATGGAGCTTTTCAGGGTTCTTGGCCAGGGTAGTGTAGTAGCTCTCTACGAAGTACCATCCGACCTCGTCCTTGGAAGGGGTGCCGACGGTTGCCGAAGCGCCATCGTTGGTGGCAGCAGGACCTGATGATGATTGTTCGACAGCGGCCTCTTGCTCGTCCGGGGGTGTGTAGTTACCGTTTGTTGCCATGATTGCTATTTGTGTATGTGTGTGGGTTTGTGCTTGTGGCTATCCAGACCTTGGCGCAATCGTACTAGAGGTGACGGTCGGTCGAGAGGAGGGCGAGGTAGTGGGAGGACGCGAAGGCGAAGCTCGAAGATTCTGCGGGGCTGTTCACTTGCTTTGCGTGTGGGGCGAAGTCGTCTGCGAATCGATGCTCGACAATCGACACCTTTCACGCAGATGAGATGTTAGACGGGAGATAGGCGCGGGTAGGTAGAAGGAGGGGAGGGGAGATGGAGTTGAGTTGGTAGGTAGGAGCAAGATGGTGATGGGGGCAGGCACGATGGAGGGAGGCGGATATGGCGTACCTCTAATGGGATGGTTGTTGAGGAAACAATCAGAACTGACTCGAAGAGATGCGATGACGGAACCGAGAAGATCCGGATAAACCGTTTCGACGATGATGCGAGGGGGTGGTGGGTTGGGGCGAGGATGGAGATGGAGACGCGCGAAGCGATGTGCGGAGATGATGTAGCTGGCCGACGGTCGCGGATGGATGGATGGTGGGAGGTAGGTAGGTAGGTAGGAGAAGAGAAAATTGGATGCGCACAGTTCAGTAATACAGCCTGGGACAAAACCTAGCTTAGGGAGTGGGTTTTTCTTGTTTGGTCGAAATCTGCTCTCTTCGTGGGAGGGGAGAGGTGGAGAGGGGCTCAGTGGTTTGCACAGAGAGAAGTGGAGGTTAGTTTTTTTTCTCTACTTCGTTTGCAAAGTTCGTGAAGGGAGCCCGACAGGAACACACAGGTCTTTTTTTTCTTTCTTAGGTGTGCTCCCCAAGGTACCTGCTAGGCTACTAGGTAGGTAGGTAGGTACCCAGCTAAGTATTGCCTATGGTAAGAGACGTAGAAGAAAAAAAACCCCACCACAGCTAGGTGGTCTGGGTTGGTGGTCCATGCTGCAACAGGCCCCGGGAAGCTGATTACCTGTAGGTACCACAATGGAGCCAGCGTGCACAGAGCTAGGTACCTGGAGGAGCTTGTTGAGGAACCCCCGCGATGCACACAAGTCCCTAGCAATGAGAAAGTACCGATAGAATTGGCGAAGTACTTCCTCGCAGGATTATCTAAGCAATGTGTAGCCAGAGCACCCGGCTAGGTAGTCTTCCCAGCTCCAGCAAAGAGAATCTCGGCGTAACAGTTGGCAACTGCCATTGAGCAATGTTTTGCTTGCCTGCGCGCTCATGACTTTGCAATTCTCATATTTCATTTTTTCTCTCTGCGTCAATGTCTATTGTGGCACCTCAAGGGCGCCGGGACCCCAGCCGGGCCCTTCCAAACGAGGCGCCCCATACCGTGGCGCTCAGTCACATCTGCTGAGCCGCTCGCCATCTTGCTGTTGCAGGGGACCGAGGCCGGGAGACAGGGCTAAGCAGCAGCTAGGTAGTTAGTCCGGCGCCAAAGCCGACTTCACTCTTTGTTTGTTCTGATTCTATCTTTGTGTTCGTATATGTGCTGCATTCCGGCTTTTTAATCTATTCCAATGCAATCACAATAATAGTACAGCGGTGTTTCTTATTTTGGACATCTCCACAACACGTGTTTCCGACAGCCTTCTAATCGGCCCATCCAAAAACCTCGCTGATTGCCATGTTGTTGGACCTGACTCCGATCAGGGTCATGACCAGCGCGACCAGATCAACGATCAGGAGCAGCGCCGCAGCCATCATGAAACGAGGGCAGAAAACTCTGTACAGCATCAAGTGTCTCCTCAGCCAGCCGGCCCAAGCCATGGTTGCAAGAGACTCGACGGCGAAGTAGGCGATGAAGATACCCAACGCCCGGCTGACGCTCTCGAGGACGCCCTTCCTCTTCGGGCCAACCTTCCAGAGCACAATGAGCGGGACGGCAACGACAGCGACGATCTGCGCGCCAAACGTGTTGAGAGCGACGACGACGGGGGTCCAGGGGTAGCGGATCGAGAAGAGGGGGATGAAGGCGCTGTCCCACTGAATGCTGCTGAGAGTGCCCTGGTGGCCTGTCTTGAAGAAGCCAAAATTTCCGAGGACTCCCAGCATTACGGGGCCGATGGCCTCCGCCGTCAGGGAGTTGAGTTCGAGAATCTCCACGAGCGACATGACCTGCCAGAACAGGAGCGCGAGAGCGCCGCCGCCCATCGGCTTCGAAAGCAGAATGCAAGCGCCGACGATGTTCATGGGCAGGAGCATGTACCTGGCTCCGTGGGCGTTGCCGTAGCCCAGGACTGTGATTTGCGTGTTGCCGTTCTTGGCCGGCGTCGTCAAGATGGAGACCAGAGGCGGCGCCCAGACAAATGCGGTGGTTCCGGCAACGAACACCAAGGCAAGAATACCTTGGGCCAGGTACACGCCGAAACTCTTGAGGAGCTGGGGCGGCAGGCTGGGGAACCAGTCACCGTTGTCGGCAGCGTCAATGACCCAGTAGCTTGCGGCCATGCCAAGTCCGATGCGGTAGACATAGTCGATCCAGGCCGGCGCGAGACCCTCCCAAGACCGAGAGGGCTTGAGGAACGACTTGATGATGGACGGCAATATGAGGGCGACGGCAAAAGGAATAGCCAACTGCCAAGTGGCCGAGGTGGACGAGGTTGCCGAGGCGTAGTAGGTGGAGAAGCAGTACGGCATCTGCTCCTCGCGGCAGAGCTTAGAGTAAGAGGCAACTCTGCCCAGAACGACAAAAAGAACCGAGTGATAGATTGCGAGGGTGCGTTCCCTCATCGTGGGCACCGAGAACGCGGCGAAAACATTTACAACACCAAACGTTGTAATGAAGAACAGGAGGATCGAGTCCTCCCATATAGTGTACGAGTTGGACGCAAAGCCAATAGACTGGCTGAGGGTGAAGATGACGGCGAGCCATCCCCAGATGTTGTTCGGCAGAAGGTTAAGTAGCGTCTTTCCGAAACCAGACAACGAGATCACAACGCCGATGGAACTGCTGACAGCAGCGCCGGCAATGGCGTAAATGAGGTCATCAGGCGTGGTGAAAATGGAGTAGACAGTGCCGGCAGCCGCACCGGGGACGGCGCCGAGGATGGCGGCGAGGAGAAGCTTCTTGTGAATGGTCTTGTACGAGGGGGTGGAGTCGGGTTTGACCCCCTGAAGCTCCAACTTCTTCTCGGCCAGGTCAAGCTCAAGATTGTCCAGCACCGCAAAGTCTTCGTCCTCGTCGCGAGATGCGTAGACGAGCAACATGACGACGCCGGCAGCCATGACAGCAATTCCAGTGACCATCTTCGGGACGTCGAATCGAGCCCAGAGATCCTTGCAGACGCGCAGGGTCTCCTCCTGGAACATGTTGAAGAAGCCATAGGCCTCCTGGTATGACTTCCACTGCCACGAGCGGTCGGCCTTCCTCCACAGATGCGACACGTGACCTGCGGTGGCGCTCTTGGACTGGTCGATGCCGCGGGCCGCAAAGTACGAGTCTTGGTATCTCTGGATACCTGCGGCGGTCATCCTCGAAACGGCCGCAAGGTTGTCCCAGGCATTGCCCTTCTTGCCGGCAAACGCCTCCTCGATAGGCCCTCCCAGGTTGTTGTAAGGAATGGGGATACCGAGAAGCAGCGCCAGAGTCGGCACGAGATCGATCTGATTGACGGGTCTGATCTTGGCCATGCTGGGAGGCTTCTTGTACTCGGGCTTCGTGCGGCCGAAGAACGGGCGCTTGGAGTACATCCAGAGCGCGGCCTCCACCTCGTCGTCGCTCTCACCGCCGTGGTCGCCCTTGCTGTCCATGCCGTGATCTCCCATGACGACCAGGAGGGTGTCGTCATCGATCTGCGCCGCAAGATCCCGGATGAAGGTGTCCATCTGCTGCAGCTTTGCCGTCATCGCGGTGTGATCCGGCCCATACCGGTGGCCAGCATGATCTACACCGAGCAGGTGACCAATGAGCAGATCCCATTTGCCCTTCTCCTCCTTCTTGAGGAGAGGGAAGATGTGGTCAATGACTCCATTGTCGACCGTGTGCAGATCCCAGACGTTGAAGCTGTCGTAGGCCCGGCTCACGTTAGGCTCGAAGTAGTCCGGAAACAAGGACAGCCAGGTATCGTCTCCCAGGTGCACGATGCGCTTCCCGGCGCCCTTCAGCTGCATGAGCAGGTTGTCCTCGTCGATGGTGCTGCCGCCGAAGCTGCTGCCGATGTCGACGAACGTCGGAAGCGTGCCCGTCGTCAGGCCCTTCAGACGCTGGAGAGTAGCCGTCGGCGGGTCCGCGATGAAGGGTCGCAGGAAGGCATGCTCGGGAGACTGCTGGGCCGTCTCGTGCAGGAACGGGAACGCGTTGTGAAACGGCGCGTTGTCCTCGACCGGAACCGTAAAGTCGTACCGCAAAGCATCGATGAGGACGACGACGGCCTTGTCGAACGACTTGGGGTGCCAGCAGCCGCCGTCGACGGTGCCCTGGCCCTTCCAGCTCGAAGTCAGCTCCAGGGGCGGCGCCGTGCAGTTGGACTTCTCATCGAGCACCATCCGCGTCAGGAGAAACCCGCTCGTGAAGAAGGCGATGCCGACGGCATGCAGGGCCAGGATCCAGGTCCAGAAGCCGACGGTCCACCACCACCGGCGCTCGTACGCGTCCTTGCGCCGGGCCTCGAAGACCTCGCGCTGCTTCTCGAGGAGGGCCACCCTTTCCTTCTCAGCCTGTATCTTTTCCTTCTCGGCCTGTATCTCTTCGGGCGTTCGGCTGGCCTCTTGGAGCTCCTTCTGCCGTTTCGCCCGCGCGTACTGCTCGGCAATGGCTTTGTATTCGGCGGGCGGCGGCGTGGCCTTCGATCGGGGGTTCTTCTGTGACTGCGGCATCGTGGGGGATGGATAGACGCCCGGAAAGGCTCGGCTTATAATAGTATTTAGAGAAAACACAAGAGGAAAAAGAAAAGAGGAGAGATCAAAGTTGGCACTTGACGGCCATTGGACTGCAGGGAAGCCTGGGAAAGCCCCTGTTGAAGATCGAGAGGTGTGTAATGCTGCTGATCGACGCGCAGCTTGAAGAAGGATGTCGTATGAAAACGGGCGAAAGAGCTCAAATTTGGAGGTGCATCTCCCGTACACTGTCAGGTTAGTGGCTTGAGCCTAGCTTTTGGTGGGGCAAACGGGGGGCCTCGGGCAAGGCACGGGACGTCAGGGGTCAAGGCAGAAGAGGCAGCAGAGCCCCCGAACGTTAGCGTTACGTTCCACTAGCGCCGTATTGCCCTTGCATTACACTGTAATTAACGGTCATCACGATGGAAAGAGACGGAACTGCATGCGCCGGCGTTGACAAGCGTTGTTGGTTTTATTCCCTTTTTTGATTCTCTGCATACACAACAGCTAGACTAGAAAGCTATTCCGTTTTCGTTCATAAGATCAGAGACGAGTTTGATATAACTTTGACATGACCATAGACAATACATGGACCGCCGCCTGTAGGGACTTTACCGGGCGGCCCTAAACTACACGTTTATACCAGCGGATATCATGATCCGTCCTGCTAGGAGCTCCCACCTCACGCAACGCTCACCCGGTGGAAGTCGCGCGTTTTGATGTTGTGCATGAACAAATCATCCACCTCCGCCGCGGTCCGCCCCTTGACCTCCGGCAGGTCGAAGAGGGACCAGACGAAGAACATGGCATTGAGGCCGGCGAACAGGAGAGTCGACCGGGGCCCGAAGCTCCATCCGTTCGGCCGGTCCTCCAGCATCTTCGGCACCAGCCACATGTTGAGCTGCCCGCTGACGAGGTACGAGATGCGGCCGAGCACACCCGTCTTGTTACGGAGACGCTCCGACGGGATGTTGGCGGTGAGCGCGTACACCAGCGGGCCGAGGGACAGGTTGTACACGCCCGTGAAGAAGACGAGGAGCGAGGCGATGACCCAGGGCACGGCCTTGAGCTCCGCGGGCGCGAACCCCAGGCCGCCGATGAGGCCCATGATCACCACCGCGCCGAGGACGCCCCACAGCCACATGATCCTGTGCCTGTAGCGGCTCATGAGCCAGAACGACACGAGAATGCAGACGATGCCCAGGCCGTACTGGGCCAGCGTGAGGTTGAATGACAGGGGGACGTCCATGCCCGCCTTTTGGTACATCTTGGCGGAGTGGAACATCAGGGCCGAACCGCAGAGCTGCTGCGCGATGCTCGTCATCACGACGATTCTCGTTCGGCGCCAGTTGGTGTTCTTGAAGCAGTCGCCGTACGTGGGCTCGTCGGCTTGGTTGGCTCCGTCAGCCCCGTCGGCCGGCGCAACTGAATCGTCCGGCGTTGCAGAGGCTTGCCTCGCCTTTTCGTTCGCGGACTTGATCAGCTTCAAGTGGCTTTCGACAGGGAAGGCATCGTCTCTGTTGAGCTTCCTCAAGGCCGCCCGGGCATCGTCGTCTCGCTTCTGTCGCACCAGCCACGCGGGGGATTCGGGGGCGAAGAAGAGGGAGATGAGAAGCAGAGGCGGCCAGATCCAGGTGAACATCACCGGGATGCGGTAAGCCCACGTGAGGTCTTCTACCGACCTCAGGCCCGTGATGACTCCGGTCGAGAGAAGCTGGCCAAAGATCCAGCACAGCGAGATGTATCCTGCCATGATCGGACGGATCTTCGTCGGAGAGATGTCGGAAACGTAGGCGCCGACGCAGGCCTGGAAGGCACCCCATGGCAAGCCCAGCAGCAACTGTCCCAAGGCGACGATGGCGAGGCCGACTTGGTGGTTCTGGGAGGCGAGCATCGCGTCGGCGGCGAAGAAGCTCACGAAGAGAAACACCACGGTGGAGGCGAGAGAGACCATAATTGTCTTGCGATATCCGTACTTGTCTGCGGCTTTTCCGGCGAAGTACATGGCAACGACCTGACCGGCCTGGCCGGTCACTTGGATGATGGATTGCCAGTGCGTGGGGATCTCTTTGGCGCCGCCGTTGTGGGACTCGCCGAAGAGGTTCCTGTACTGTGGGAACGAGAAGAAGTTTGCCGCCAGGGACAAATCATAACTTTGTCCGATGATAGTTACGGCGAAGACTATGGACCACACAATCGATGGAAGCCATGCTGAGGCTGTTTGCTTGAACGATAGGCTCTTCTCGTAGTTGTTGGCATCTTGAACCTCCAGCTCCTTGACGGACACTTGCGACTCGGTCTTTAGAAGAGGCCCCTGAGACGAGACCTGCTCAACGGAGGCAGATCGGGCCACGGCAGGAGACACGGATGCTGGAGAAGGCAGATCAGAGGGGAGGGCCTTGGCAGTGCTTGAAGAACCAGCAGGCAAATTTAAAGATGTTGACCCGTGAAGGGCCTCGGGCTTTTTGTTGGCATCCATCTTGTTTGATAGTCTGTGGTTGTCGTTGATGTGGGTGTGGTTGTACTCGAATCTGTTGCATGAAGGACAAGAGGGCAAGGAAAGATAACGGCTCCTTTTAAGTATAATCTTAGGGCATCGTGGGGCATGGATTGTGGCTGTCAGCCGTGGAGGCTGAGGTCAACCAAGGTTGAGGGTCGACAAAATTTCTGAAGCCAGGTGACCGTCACCCTTATGGAAAGACAGTCAAGTCGGTCGACTATCTCCAGGATACACCCCTCTCCCTCACGCGGCATGCTCAGCCATCCGCAGACTTGGTCTCCATCGACTTTGTGGCTTTGCATCCGTGCCATGGGTAGAATCAAGAAACCCATTCCGAGGCGGGAGCTGAGACTGATGATTTCTGTCAAGTGACAGAGACCACATAGCCAAGTACCGTCCCAGAATAGCTTGCCGAGAACCATAAGAGTTTGCCAGGCTGAGAGGCAGAAACTGACTGCCACGGAGAAGCCCTTAAGAGCACCGTTCAGACGTAACCTCGACTTGCCCCTGAATCCACTCGCCGCCGGAGAAATCGTTTTTCAGGGTGCCAAATCTTTCTTGCCGGCTGCAGCCTAGACAACGTAGATTTTTGAGGCGGCTGTCAATTTGGGACAGGAAAAAACCGATCATCACGGGGCTTCAGCCACCATGCCAGAATGAACTTTAATCCATACCACAGTTCAATTTGGCTGACGAAATGGATTTCCTCGTGTGCCGGGTGAGAGTTGTCAGGCGTTATGCAAGGCATGTCCGCCTGGCTGGCAAAGTCGGCGACAATCGTCTGATTTCGGGATGTTTCCGTCAGCGATTTCTCAAAGTTGTTGACGTTCCTACAGTTCACCGTGTTAGGAGCGACTTGGCAATAGGGATAGACAGGGGTGGCCAACGGTGGATGTGTGTTTTTTGTTTTGCCCCTTGCGATTCTGTGTATTGGGCAGTCTAAGGTAAAGATAACCGTCGTACAGATGTGCCTTTTGTTCGCACATTTTATTGTCTCGATTCTCCGCTCCGGTGTCTGTGGCCGTAGGAGTCACGATCTCTGTCCCTATCTCGGTCTCGACGCGAGTATCGGTCCCTGTCCTCACGGTCTCTCTCTCTGTCTCGGTCCCTCTCGTCCCTGTAGCTTCCGCCTCTCCGCTCCTTGCGTTCGGCGCGCTTCTTCTCCTCGTCACGTCGGTACTCGTCCAGCCTCGGCCGGCTGCTCTTCTTCTTGCCCTGGTTCCACTGTCCCAGATCCTCCATACCCTCGAGCTTTTTTGCACCGAGCCCGAGCTGGTTCTGGCGTCTCTCCGTTGGCCTCTTCTTGTTGGGCCCGCGCATCTTGCCGTCCCATCCCATGCCGCGTAGGAGCGCTGCGCCAAACTCGCCGTCCGGGATCGCCTCGTAATCTGCAAGTGTCGAGTCCTCGCCCACGTGCTTCATGTCTTCAAGGTAGGCGTCTCCCTCCGTGGCCTGTATGACAATCTCCTCTTCGGGGCGCTTCTTCCCAAGCAGAGCGTCCATCGCATCGTCATCTGCTGTCCTTGGGACCTTCTTCTCTTTATCCTCGTCGGCTGCGGGCGTGTCGTCCTTCTCATCCGCCGAGCGCTCCTCGCTGGTCTTGCGCTTCTTGACAGTCAAGCCCCATTGTATTTGCTTGTCCGCATCCGCCGGCTCAGTCTCGGACTTTTGCGCGCTGTTGTTTTGCTGCGCCTGCGCCTCGGCGGGCAGGAGGTTCCGGCCTCCCCTGCGCGAGCGCAGCTCGTCCTTCCAGTTGCGATTCCGCTGGCTCGCGATCACCAGGTCGCGGGGCTTCTCCTTCTTTTCCCGCTCGCCGCCGAATTCTGTAATCGCTTCGTGTCGGCTGCCGCGACCGTCGCGCTCGCCGTCCGAGTCCGAGTCGAAGCCGTTTTTCAGCGCATTCGGGCGCGAGCGCTTGCCTAGTGAGGATGGCGGTTCAGGGCGCAAGGGTTTCCTGTTGTTGGTCTTGGAGCTCGAGGATCCCCCAAAGCTGATAGCTATTCTGGGAGCCTTGGAGCTGTCTGCCATGGTGTGGAATTAATGTTGGGCGTGCTCTGTATATTGTTTATGCCGAAAGATGAAGTTTATGATGCTGAAGCCTAGTCACAAAAAGAGCACTGGTTTGGCGTTCTACGTCAACTTGCAGGGATGTTGGTTCGCACCTTACATAAGGTGGGGCACGTTTCTATACTGCAGGTAGGCACAGTTCACTCACACAGCAACCCGAGCCTCAATAGAATTAAATCTTTCTAATCTCTAGGTCGCAGCATTTAGCTCCACATCATAGAAAGGAACCCCTCCGTATAGTATTGTTTTTCACTCAGGTAACAAAGCGAATTACTTATACTAGGTACCAAGTGAAAACTGAGAAAGTGAGGATAAGGTAGAGGCGTTACACGTAATACCTCGACATCGAATGTCGAATAGAGGCATGCTAGTCTTCTAGCACGCTGTATACTTTGCAACATAATGCTGCTTGCCGAGTTACGATGCGCCCTCTGCCGTACACACTCCCTCTCTCCCTTAGGCATGAAGCCTGAAGGGATTAACGGATACCACGTCGCCAAAATCTCCGTCATCACCATGGCAAACACACAGACAGAAAGATGTCGATACGCCGACCATGTACGCCAGTGGCCACCAGCTAAAACGAACAACCATGAAAGCGCAAGTATGGCTGGAATTGCGTTCAAATCAGTGTTTTGCCCCCACTATTGGTGATGTGCTTGAGGGGGAAGAAAAAGGTAACAAGACACCTACGGGCACGCTGGGAGCAGCTCTATCTACAATAGTAACACGACAACACCGTTCTTTGCGCCTCCTTCTACCGTTTTACAGCAACATGTGGTCACCGTATTGTTGCAGATTTGCAGCCGAGTGGTTTAGAAGGCAAAGACCTGGTCCTCGAGCTTGCTGACAGGACGGGCCTTCTTGAAACCCAGGCTCTCGGTCGTCTTCTTGAGACCGCTGATCATGGGCGGGGGACCGCAAAGCAGGATCTTGACGTCGTCGGCGGGCTTGGGGAGAAGCTTCTGCACAAGAGATTGTCAGCTCTGAAAGAGAGTCTCGCAGCTTCTCGCAGCGGGAATCTTACGGTGATCATGTCGGCGGTGACGTAGCCGACGCCGCCAGTCCAGCCCTCGGGGGGCCTGTCGAGGACGTAGTGCACGCGGAAACCGCTGTCCTCCTTGGCGAGGGCGTCGAGGTCCTCCTTGAGGAGAATATCCTGGGGGGTGACGTTGGCGAAGATGAGATCGATCTCGGTCTTGTCGCCGGCAGCGCGGCCACGGATAACGGCGCGGATGATCTGGAGCATGGGGGTGATACCGGTACCGCCAGCAATCATACCGAAGTGGCGGACCATGTTCGGGGTGTAGACGAAAGCGCCCTTGGGGCCCCTGACCTTGAGGGTCTGGCCGACCTTGAGAGAGGCCATGTGCTTGGAGATGTTGCCGGTGGGGTAGGACTTGATCAAGAGGTCGAAGTAGCCGGGCTGGTGGTCGCCGGAGATGGGAGTGTAGGAGCGCACGATCTCCTTGGTGGTGCCATCGGGCTGAGGGCAGTCGGCGCCGATGGAGATGTGCTGGCCGATGGGGAGGCCGAGGACATGCTTCTCGGAGGGGAGGTTGAAGCGGTAGCTTGGGGAGCTTGGTTAGCTACGATATCCGGGCTGGAGGACGCTCAGTTGAGTTTCGCGCTTACATGGCGGTGTTGTGGGAGAGAATGGTCTTCTCCTTGAGCTCAAACTCCTGGAAGGCATCCGGCTTGAGGACCTTCTTGATCTCTGCGCGCGGGGTCGGGGTCAGCGGCCAATTCCGAGGAGCTCCGAGAGGGGGCCGAACTCACGCATGGTGTTGTACTTGTAGGCGGCCAGCACAAGCGCCAGAGCGATCGAGTAGGGCAGCCATTCTTGCTTGGTGACGAAGGTGCCGAAGACGATGAGGCCAGCGGGGATGTAGATGTTGTCAAAGTACTTGCGGGAGGTCAACGAGTCGGCCATCTTGAAGGCGGGCGTTCCGGAGGAACAGTTCTCCACTGAAAGCAGTTCGGGGCGGAAAACTGGTTCTGCTAGCTAGGCAGCTTCGGGTCGAATCTGGAGAAGAAGAAAAAAAAGCATTTGGTCAGTTTCACATGTCTCTTCGGGGTCTTGTGTTGTTTGAGGGGGCCGCGCACTGACTGACTGATGGTTGGACAGCCGAGTTTGGGGAGCTGCCGCAGTCAATTGAGTGAAAGGGAAGCGGAGGTTGCTGGGAAGTGCGAGCGAGCAACCAGATATCGTAAGATGGCGATGTGGGACTGGGACAATGGACCCCTCCGATTTTCTGTTGAGTGGCCGAATTTCTGCCAGCTCGCGGCGAGCGGTCAAGCCTTTTTTCCTCCTTCAGCGTTTGCTGGCCGGTGCGGCGGCCGGGCCCGCGCCTATCTGCCGTCGGATTATTTTGCCTTATTGGGTTCGAGGTGGTCGCGTCCAGCCCCCGGAATCGGGGCACGTTTCTCAAGGTTAGTGGCTGTGCGTGGCTGGTGGAATGACTTCCAACGGCTTGACTGCAAACCTAACTGAGCAACCTCGGCAGAAGATATCTATAGCATGACAGCCACACGGTGGATATCGACAATCAGGTTACAGGAATACACCTTCCTACTCCTGGGGAAAAGTAGAGGCCGGGCACTTGGCCGAGTGATTAAGTGTTCGCGAGATTCACTTGTTAGAGCCAATAAATGCCTGCGCCCCTATATGCTGCTAGTTATCCGCTATATGGCTGACCATTTTGCGATTTTCTGAAACTAGAACCCCAACTCTACTTTCCCGGGCTGCCAGGTATTCTGTTCCCAAGTCTTCGTTCTATCCAGGTATGTGGACGGGGAGAGATCATGGTGATCACCAGCCACATCAGCTCCCGCCACAGCGCCACGCTCAAAATCATGGCGAAAGAGGGATCAACATGAAGATCGACCCAGCCTGCAGAACCGAGAAATGCGAGATGCAAGGTAGCTCTTCCTACCTATTTACTTCGTACTCGTATCATTGAGCGACGCACCCGTGATCGAGGAATTCCGAGGCTCGGCTGGAGATGACATCACGGCCATGTGTCGGTGACCCGTCGTGATGCGCCTCCGATTAGTGCGAGTTCTCTAGCGACTCTCGTAGCCCGGTAGATAGTGCTCTCGGTCAGTAGCTTTCGCCCCGAAGCCTTCTGCGTCCGTGGTACCACGACGCGCGCCGACTCTCAAGCATCGGACGATCAAGTCCAAAATCGCAGGTCAACGTGTCTTCGCACGCAGACCATGTCCGTCGCTCGAGTTAGCCCCGAACGACGGCGTCAAAGCCAAGACATCGTCCCAAGGAGCAACTGACAAGTCGAGCCGTCAACCACCTCGGAAAAACCGACGTGGAAATCCCGCAACCCGAACGCTCGAGGCGCTTCTTCGGGGCCTGAAGATCCCGTCGAGTTTCGTGCTACCGTTGAAGCGGCAAGCCGGTCGCCAACATGTCACGTTCAGTAGTGTATCTGCTAGGCCATCATCGATCGATCAGAAATGAAAAGCGCGAATCATCCAGCAGTGACATCATCACGCTCTGGCGTCGCGGCCGTGAAACGAAGGAGAACGGGATAGGTCGCTAGTGCGAAGCGGCTGAAAAAGTGCTCTCGTGTCGCGTTGCACGCACAGCACACGAGAGCTCTTCCTCGAAAGGATCCAGGCAGGAATGCTGGTTTGGCCCCCTGGGCATCAGGCGTGGGTTGGTGGGAAATTCGGTGAGGGTGGTTGGAAAGGCGGTTTAAATCGGCCAGACACGTCTGCTTTCGTCCGATGGCGCGGCCGGTTGGGCTTCACTTTTGTTGGTCTCACAAAAGCCGTCGACTTGCATTTACACGACACGCGTCTTCGCACAGAAAATGCGATGTGCTCTAAACGCAGACAAGAGAATTGGATGTCTACGAAGGTAGCGTCGCACAGAGGAAGAGAGACTAAACGCGTGAGATGGAAAAACTGGGGCCTTGGCCGATAGCGGTCGTCAAACGTGCGACCGGCCGGAGCGCGAGCGGTGCCGGACGCCCCCGCTTTTGGCGCCATGTCGCCCTAACCACCCGTCGGGCTGGATACGGGAGGTCCGTGCCCGTGCTCTGCACTAAGAAAGAGAAAAAAAGGGCCTATGACAAACTAAATCCTCATTGCCTCATGCTGTCGGGCGAACACGGTGAACGGAGCATCACCAGAGTGCCACGAAGGACTCTTGGGAGAGTCATGATAGTCTGTGACCCCTATGGTCCCTGCGTCGTCCCCTGAGTCTGCTCAGATTGCGGCTGGAGAATCAGGGACTGGATGTTGTATGCCGTGTCCGGGGCAACTGAAGCACAAGCCCGGTTCGTTTCCAGAAACATTGGGACAATTTTGATTAAATGCGGACATGGACAGCGGGCTGAGGCGAGGGATATCTCATACATGCGCAGTACGGAGACCGCACGTACGTCAGGAACCCAGCAGTCTGCGAGCAGAGTGGCGAACAGTTGTGCGGCAGGGGCTCTTCTAACCCGTGTTCCTATTAGAGAGCTCGGAGGGCCGCTGGGTAGTAAAGTGCAATGAGGAAACCCCTGCCATGACGACGATCAGAGACAGGTCGCAATCTTGACAAGTTGCCTCCCAGCCCACAGTCGAACGCCCCCAACAGGCACCCCCAAATTCCAGTCGACGATTCCCTTGCTCCCGAAATTTGGCTTGGTGCGGGATGTTGGTTTCACATTTCTCGCGGCTCGGTCGTTCAGACGATCGCGTTGCTGCCGAGCACCCCATTCCTTGGACCCGGGAAAATTGGGGGCCCTCTGTGCGGCGCGCGGCATGTCTTGCCCTTCCGTTGGGAGGTTTTACGCGACGGGTGCAGTGACTCGATTCACAGACGGTGCGCCGGTATTCTGGTACACCAGGCTTTCCCGACTTTTTTCTGGTGTCGTCTGAAACGGGCCTCGTGACATAATGACAGTTGACGTTGACGTCTGGCAGCTGCGCCGGTGCGCCGGTGCGCCAATGCGTTCGTCGGTCGTTGGGTTAACGTACTTGTCTCTCGTGCCCGCTCTCGTTCTCGACGGAGTCAGAGGGTTGTTGACATTGGACCCTTTCACTAATACCGAAAGGACACAAGAGTAAAAGGAGAGGGAGCGAGCACTGAGCGCCCGGTTTGCGTGCTGCACCACAAGCCCATGGACAAATGAAGGGTTCCCCGAGTCTCCCCTCGTATCCGTATAAACTGGGGCTGACAGGCGCCAGGGCATGGGACTTGGAGAGCTTCTGCCTCATGAATCTCACTCACCCCAACGGGAAAATAAAAGTCTATTCAGAGACACGAGGGGGTGACAGCGGTCATTGCTCCTTTGCCGCAGCGCCGACGGGGCCGCCGGAGGTTGATGAGAGTCGGTAGGCAATCAAACGAAGGCGCATAGAAGCCCGCAGCCAGGGCTGGGAGAAGCAAAGAGAAAAGAAGGTGAGGAAAGTTTCTCAGTACTAAGGCAAAATTGAGGTAATCTTGGAGAAATCGAAGCCGGCCGGGGCGCCCCCATTTTGCAGAATATTGGAGGTGGCTTGAAACGGCCCTTATTTTCGGACTTGACCGGCCTGATGGTTTCTCCACGAGTTCCTCAAAGTGCTCGAAGACTAGTGCTAGTGTAGGAGGCTCGAGATCCGAGAAGAAGCAAAGAAAATGACGCGGAAGAAAAAAGAACGCGCAGTTAATGAAAACGGGCGGGGGACCCATGACCATCAAATTCCATCGGTGATCACGATGAGCAGGAACCACAGATACCTCAGGAGTCAGGTAAGGGCGTTGTCAAGCGAGCGACCTGAGGTACAGCACCTCCCAGTTATAGTGCATAGATACCTGTAGGCTGTGGATGCTCCAGGTAATGGAAGGTGGTAATCAGTCGGCACTGGGCAGTGGCATCCGCATCGTGCGGCAGGTCATGATTCCGCTTAGATAACGTGACCTGACGCTGTCAACCGTAATTCAACAGGGGCTTCGAGCCACTATCCACTGGTTGTGGACTGCTGTCGGGCCTGCACGGACAGCCAGTGTCGTGATTTGACGCGCAGGTTTTGAGGCTGAGTGCCATATGCGAATTAGCGAGGCAGACGGATTTACCGTGAGTGGTGACATTCACAATGCACCTCATACTTGGGCCCGAGGCTTGAGGCTTCGTTCAGGTGGGCATGAGTGGGGGAGGCCAGGCCCTGGTCAAATGCAATGGAAGAACAAGAACCCAAGCCAAGGTTGGTTGGTGGCGGCACCGCTCACGATACACAGAGGGCGTGGATGCTGCTGGCCCACTGTCTTCTTGCAGGCCGGGTCCACGGCATGCCAGGGCACGTCAGGTAGGCACATAAAATAGGTTCCTAGTGTTGTTCTTGGTAGATGGTGGTGCAGTGCTGCGTGCATAATGTTTCGGTGAGAATCTACTGGAAAATCTTGCATCGACAAATCCCAACCTCACCACCTCACTATGTAGGTTAGGTACGTACCTTATGTCGATTGAATAAGAACCGAAGTATCCAGGGTTATGCTGTGATGCAAACGAAACATGCTGAGTGATCACCGGCGTTCAATCGCTGCCAGATCAGCCAACTACAGATCCATGTCCATGGGACGACGGGATGCAGAAGCAGATGAGAGAAATCCCATCCGTCCAACTGCATATGGTATCTGATGGTGGTATTATGAGTCTATGCCGTACATGATCGAGAGAGGTGTATCATGCAGCCAAGGTACATATCTACATTACCTATACGGATACAAAGGAAGGGCCAACAAGAGGAAAGAAAAGAAAGAGAACCGAACTGCAAGCCGAGAGCTTCCCGCGACAACGGCAACGTCCATTGGTGGCTCACACCCACCCGACGCGCGATAGTGGTGCGCGTACCTAGGTACCATGGAGGTAGGTAGGTAGTGTGCTGCATGCCGCCCACTACTGCGAGCAAGAACAGCTGGAGCGGGCAGGCCGCAGGCTCCAGGGGACCCCGCGAATGTCTCATTGGGCGGCGGTCTCGGGACAAAAACAGGATGCGCATCGATAGCATCATCGCTGCATCAAGACCGGCTTCTGAATCTGATGTTGCTCAACTCCTGCTGCTGCTGCACTTGCACAGCGTATTCAGATGAATAGCCCGTGACCGTACTCCCAACATGCCTCCAGCTGTTTATCTCAACCAACATGTACCTGGTTACGTTACGGAAACAGAGGGCTCCTGGATAACTATCCGTCCGCACCTACTAATAATACCGCGTATGTAGATGGAGTAGGTAAGGTGAGGTATCTAGTGCACCTGCCCATGTCCACGCCATGGCACGCCGTGCCGTGCTGTGGTCGGTGCCATGCCGTGCCATGCCTTCCATCCTTGCCCTGCTCCCTGCTCCCTGCTCCTTCCCTGCCTCAAGGTGCCCGCTACTCGCTGCCTCCCCACCCCAAACAGCTGGGTGCCCTGTCCAGGTAGGAACGATACAGGTAGTATTACGGTATTTCCATTGCTGCTGCTATCCTGCTCATGCTGTGCTGGGTCCGGGCGGTCGTCGTGTTATCCCTTTTTTTGCAGTGCTGTGAACACCATCTCCATCCATCATTCTCGCCTGGTTTGCCTGGACCTGATACGGAGTCGTCTTTTCTCAACCTTTCAACTTACCGTCGTCTCTAACCTCTTCCCCCTTCTTGCTGCTTTGCCTCTTCACTTACTCACCTTACCTCGACGTACCTTGAGTTTCTTCCTGGCTGGTCCTGTGAACCTAACCCCCGTCACCCAACCTGCCGTCCGACCTACCGAACGCGTCTGAGCTGATCTGATCTGATCTGCCTGTCCCGTCCGTCTTTCGCACGCAGCACGAGGTCTTGGTTTTGGTCTTGGTCTCGGTCTCATTCTCTTGTCCACCTCGAACCGACTGACGTCCGCCGGCGCCCACCCAATCATCCGAATTTACGCTGCAGACGCCCCTCCGCTACTACGCTACTACCCTCCTCCACGCATATTCCCTTGTCTTCCATCCAGCTTTTAGCAGCTAGCTCCTCGGGCCTCTGCTGCACTCCGACCCTCTCCAGACGCTTCCTGTTCCTTGCTCGCCGCCGCCGTCGCCGCCATCCACTCTTGCTCAGGTACACACCACACACGCGCATATCCTGTCCTGACGGATAAGAAGATAGTGTAGGCGGAGAGAGACCCTTATTACCACCCCTCCGCCATTCACTCCCATTTGTACTCTCTTTGGCCCCCTCCCTCCTCTTTGTTGATAGCTCCCCTACCTACCTTACTTGACCTCACTTTCCCAAACCTCCATTCTGCTTTTCTCTCTTAAATCTTTCCCTTCGTTGTCTCGTTGACAGAGACACCACTACGTTCCCCCCGCCCTCACCTGTATCGACAGTTGTGTATAAGCGCCCGATCCGCCCAATTGACCTCGACAACCTGCGCCATCGATACTGTTACATGGCCCGATAGTTCGCACACTCGACCGTACGGCCTCCTTGGCCTGACTAGGCCGAGGCTTTGCGCAACGACGCGACGGCGGAACAGACTGGGCTTGGCCCCTCCGATTACTGCACGTCAAACCCGTCGACCACCATGGACACTGTCGCTAGCCGACAGCCAGCGCTGCCCACCATCCAAACGACACATCATGGCGACTCACGCGGCCCTAGCAAGAGCCCCTCCAAGGAGGTTCGCAGTGTGTCGACTCCCGCCTTGGGTCCGAAACGACGCAGTTTCTTAGCAAAGACCTTCAGGAAGGTCAGCAGCAGCGCCTCTTCTACCGACCTCTCCGCCATGTCCGAGTCTTCCACCAGCTCCAGCGCCCAGAGCCGCAGAGTCCTCCACAAGACCAACGGGTCCGGTGGCTCCAATTCCTCGTCCATCTTTTACCGCCTGAATCGCCGAGCTTCCAAGGACTCGTCTGCGAGCTCTCACATGTCGGAGGACACGCCCACTCATCTCAGCCCTAACCCGCCAACGAATCCCCCAAATCCCATCAGAATCTTGAAACACGGGCCCTTGAAGACCGACGCCCGCTTATGGAAGTCCCGCGCCGACTACATTGTCTTGACGGAGGGGCATCTCATCAAGTTCAACAGTATCGAGGCAGCAAGATCGAATTTCAATGAACTTGCGCCCCCCTCGGGTCGCCTGAAGAGATCGTCTACTTCGTCGTCATTGAGCCAGGATGGCGCATCCGGCGATGGTCGAGTTGAGATTCCACTGTGCAGGATCGTCAACATTTTCAACGAAGAAGGCGTCAGTCCTCACTTCGGCCTGGACGTTTGGTGGTCGGAAACTACGCCGATTGTATCTTGGGCCTGCACAAAACTTTTCTTTGGTCTGCCTGCAGAGCGGGACGAGTGGATGAAGGAGCTCCGCCGTGCTATCCGTGACTCCGTGGGTTCGACCGTCGTGCCCAAGGGCATCGTCGCCCCGAATGTCGAGACCGCCATCCACCAGCTCGTTGCCGCGGAAGAGCCCTCCTGCCGTGGCCTCCCCTTGGACATCTTCCCTGTCGTCCAGCGTGCCAGTCTCCTCACTTCGAAAGCCGACAACCCTGATGTTTCCAAAAAGTTCCGTGACGGTTCATCGCACTACCTCCTTCTCGGCCAGAACAAGTGCTATTTCGTGAGGGTGGCAAGGACCTCCGTGTACAAGTCGCCTCAAGATATCGAGATCAACAGTGTAGTCTTTGGTCTGACCTCGTTGGTCCGCTTGAAAGCCACCATGGTTCCTCACGAGGAGCGCTTCGTCCTTGGTTTCCGGTACGTGCTCCCTTTCGATCTCCGTCGTGATTGTTGCTCACAAACTTCAGCTTGCCATGCGAGCCCGAGAGGCGCCTCGAGCTGGCCAGTCGCTGGTATCGGGAAATCGTCATGACCTTTATGAAGGCGGATCGCGCCGTGAAGCCAGCCTGGCCGCAGCATATGCAGCGGGACATTTTTGACATCAGAGGTCTTACTGCACAGCTGCTTTTGCCCTCCGGTCAGGATTTCGGCGGCCTCAAGCGGACTCTGGAAGCGTACTGCGCGACCTTTCGAGTCCAGCCCCCGGAGTGGACGGTCAATTGGAAGTGCGAACGCCGCGAACACTGCCCCGAGTTCCGCCTACTGCCGTCCAAGGATGGGAGCTACACAGCTCTTCAGCTGCTGGCCGTCTTCAAATCCCTCCGCTATAACGACTACTTCAAGGCATTGTCCTTCCGTGACGTTGACTTGGCACCGCTCTGTGGCGTGACGGATCACCCCGGCTTCGAAGAGTCGGTCGCAGATGTTTCTCGAGATGGTAGGCGTTTGTGCGTCTCCAATGAAAAGCCCCCAGGCTAACCATTACAGGACTCGTTATTGATCACGTTCATCGGGACATCATCAAGGCAGCGCCTTTGCTGTCCCAGGAGATCCATGCCGTTGCCTTCACCTCTGGTTCGATCAGAAAGATCGACCTGACAAACGTCCTTTCTTCGCAAAACATCATCGGTGTGTCCCGCGCGCGGGCTGGTTCCAAGAAGGAGCCCGAAGTAGTCCGCCCAATTCTGCTTCTCCTCCGAACTGGGAACAGCCACTGTGATACACTCTTGGTGGGAGGCAATCCTCTCACCGCGGCCGAGGTCAATGATCTTGGTAAGTAAATCGCTTCGGCCCCTGAACCTTGGCTAACTAGATTCAGTGGACGTCTTGAACACTCCCGATCTGCTAAGGGAACTAGACATCTCCCGGTGCAACTTGGACGAGAGGAGTCTAGAGCGCATATGGGATGCCCTCCCGGCACAGGGGTACAAGTTGGAAGCTCTTAACACTTCGCGCAACATTGGTCACGTCGATCACGTGGTAGTCAAGAACAACCTGTCGCACCTTGTTTCCATTCGAAAGCTCAGCATCGCCGGCAACTGCCTCAGCCAGTTCATGAATCCCATTTTCTACGAGGAGACGATCATGGGCTGGTGTCTTGAGGAGCTTGACCTTTCGAACATTAACGTAAGAGTTCCCCGCATGAAATCATATTGAATGGAATGCTAAGCCTTGACAGCTGAACGACGCCACGTTGGAGATCCTCGCGGACTACCTGGCCACGCCAGAGGCTGCTTACCTGCGCAGGCTTGATCTCAACAACTGCGGCATGTCCGGTGCTCAAATCGCCCATTTGTTCCGCAGCATGGGCCAAGGGAGGGAGATCGTCTGCTCCATCAACGGAAACTACATCGAGACAGGCATTCAAGACTTGGCGTCCGCGATTGCGTACAACTTTGGACCAACCTCGCTATTCATGGACATGATCGAGTTCCGCGACGAGGCAAACTACATTAGGATCATCAAGGCACTCGCCCTGAACCGCACTCTCCGCCTGTTGAGCCTCGTCGGTACCTCAACCCCGGGACAGGTCAGCGACGATGCTTGTTTGGCTGTGTCGGACTTTTTCGCCAACAATCAATCAATCCAATACCTCGACTTCTCTGGGTACTCTGCTAAGCTGGATGAGGGCCAACTCGGACTCGGTTTCTCGCGCTCACTCTCGGGACTGGGCAGCAACAAGACCCTGCTGCATCTTCGGATCCGAAACCAGAAACTCAACATGAATATCGGTGACCTGGCGGAGGCCATCCACATGAACCAGACTTTGCGGACGCTTGACGTGCAGGAGAACAGCTTCAACTTGTCGAATCTGTCCCACATGGTCCGGAGCCTCGAGCAAAACACCTCGATCCAGGAGTTCTGCCCGTTCTCGAAATCCGAACTGGGTCAGGCAATCAAGTCGAGCCTTACGAATTTGAACATGCCAACCGGCCAGTCGGCAGTTCGAAATCGACGCGCGTCCAAGGTTCTCTCGAAAGCTACCTTTGAGAATTTCGCGGCGGAGATGGACAGAAACAACGGCTTGATGCTGAACCTTAAGGAGGAATGGACTTCGAAGACGGCGCAGATCGACAGGATTCTCGAGAGAAACCGCACCTTGGCATACGAGGTCGAGATGGCTCGGTTGCAATGGGACATGCCGGAGAATCCGGACGCGGAATGGATTGCATACGATCTTAGCATCATATTTGGCGGCCTTGCAGCCAAGGCCATGAAGAAGCGCCCTGCCGCGATGGACACGCCCGGCTACCGCGGTAGCATGTTGGCTGCTGGCTACAGAGGAAGCATGATGTTCGGCACCAACAGTCCTCCTCTGGACCAGTTCGAAGACTACGGTCTCAAAGCAGCACCTCACCACGTGTCTCAGGAGGAAGTCATGGACAGCCCTGCCACGGAGGCAGCTCCCGGCTCTTCCGCGTTGCCGACGCCCCCCGAATGGGCTCCCAGCGGGAGCCCTACCAAAGAGTACGCCATTTCCTCCAGCGTCCGGAGCACCCGGAGCGAGCCTCGCGTGCTTGAAGAGCCCCTGGGCGACTTTGACTTGAGTTTCCTCAGAGATATGATCGACCAGGGGTTCAACCTGAATGATCCAACGCAGGCACAGCCCCAAGACCTCGGCAGGAAGACGGGGACATCTGTGTCGACGACGAGACTCGACTAAATACAGTAAAACGAACAAATTTTCAACAAAAAAAGATGAAAGACATGGAAAAGAAGGATATGAACAAGGACGCAATCATCACACGAACTCGGGACGCCACAGTTAATGCTCAATCCTCACCTCAAAGAAACTCATTCTTCGCTTTCTTTTTCTTTAGACACTAGCGACGGCAACCACTTCCTTTTTTGTTCCAAAGCATTAGTACATTCGTGCGGCGTTCTTTGCTTTTTGGGGGAGGAATTTTGTGGAATTGATACCCAAATTCGCTGGATGCGTTGGGAAACACATTGTATGGCGTTCAAGGACCACTCGTTGTCCAGGCTTTTTACTGCAGGGGACAGGTAAACTGTGTGTAGGATATTGTGCTGTCTAAGCCGAGAGACGTTGGATTTGTTCCAAGACCCAAGATACTTAGCTTCTCACCTATAATGCATAATTCGTGAGACACAGCTCACTTCTCCCTGCTTCTTGTCTCGAGTGTTGGGTGGGAGCATCTGCCATGGTCTTCTTGTTAGTATGGCCCAAGGAACTAACGGTCGGCATTGCTTCTCCCATACCCCGGCCGGGTGCCGGCGTCGGGTGGATGCAGCATTTTTCGGATGGACGTCCGGACCCCACTCGGAAGCCGGTGTCTCAGACGTTAGTTACAGTGTGGCTAATGCCCGCCGTGGGGGCCGCATGTTCGACCGAGGTCGGATGTGTCAGATTTGGCACTGCGTCGAGGCCGAGAGGTTTCACTCCGCTTCGAGCCGCTCGGTAGTGTATCTTTCCAATCCCTGGGGATATATGATGTGCAGGCGGCATATGGGTCCCGCTGCTGCCTCTTGCGCTTGCCGCCTCCTCCCTGTTGCAGGCAGCCGACGTGTCCAAAGTCTTGTGCCGCAGATGCGGGGAACCAGCAGCATAGCCCAGGGTCGGTCAGTACCTTTCCTCTCGCCATTGCTTAGACGCATCAGGTGATCTGGTGGACGTGGCAGTGCGAGCAGGTGTAAGTTTGGTGTGAACTCTGGTAACTGTGAGAGATGAAGAGGCTGAGGCTTATTGAGAAGAGGCCTCATTTTCCTGAGCAACGATAACCGGTAAGAGGTCATTTGCAAAGCAGAGTTTTTGATATGTCTTTCTCCGTCACACACAAGAGGCGCGGCAACGCTTGCTGGTTTCACCGGAGTGCGCTGTGGGCATTTGGAGACGCCGCTCGCACATCGCCATGGCACCAGTCAGGACCGATGGCCCCGCAGAGGGAGGTTGGGAACTGGCTGGTGCAGGTAATGAGGGTGAGTAAGGGCCCATCCGTCACAAGTGAGCGTGGAACTCTGAGCACATATATAGGTACCTACCTGGACAGTAATTCGAGGACCTTGCCAACACATCAACAGGAGCGGGGACGAACATAAATCCATTCAGAACTCGGATTGGGCGTTTAATGCAATGGATGTTTCCAAAGTTTAAAGACTGGAGAGACGCAGGGAGTGAACGTCTCCGCTAAGGACATATGCATGACAGCATGCAATTGGCCGTTCCAGGCCATGCATCATCACGTAATGTTCTGCAGGAGATAGGTACGTAGGCTACGGTACGCACGCAACTGGAACTCAGCAAGGTGCCCAAGAGACCCACTGAGCAGCAGCCCACGCAGCCCAAGCCACATTCGGGCAACGCAATGACAGATCCCTGCTCGTACTCCTGCCAGGTTCCGTTCCAACTGGCCTACCAACCACTCTACTGCCCCCCCGTTCAAGCCGCCGCACTTCCTACTGAAACCTTCGTGTCAAGCTGGACACTCGTGAGAGCTTCGTCGTCAGCGTAGCCATCATTCCCAGCCCGACGTGTTCCGTTTTTCTTCCCACGACACAACCTCCGCAATCATTCCAGAGAATTGGCCCTGAGCCCGCGCATCCGACCGACGGAGACGATCCGCTCGTGACACTCGTCTTCGCGTAATCCGTCGACCGTCGCTTCCCCTAATCGCCATCAGGAGTCGTCGAGCCCGACATCTCGTCGGCCCAACCCCCCCCCCCACCATGTACTCGAACTCGAACGCCTTCCTGGGCGGCAACAGCCAACGTCCCGGCGCGCAACAATATGGAAGCTCGTTTGGAGTCGGAGGTGGACAGCCGGGGCAGCAGCAACCGAGTCCGTTTGCTCCTCAGCCCACGGGCTTCGGCCAGGCTCCTCTGCAACAGCAGTACACCGGCTTCCCGGGCATGCAGCAGGCACAGCAGCAGCAACCTCAGCCGACTGGCTTTGGACAGCAGCTCCAACCCCAGCAGACTGGCTTCGGCCAGGCGCCGCCTCAGCAGAGCTTCCAGACCGGCGCGCCGCCCATGCCCTCGATCCCCCCGCAGTTCCAGCAGCAGTTCCAACAACAGCAGCAGCAGCAGCAGCAGCAGCAGCAGCAGCAGCCTCAGCAGACTGGATTCCCGGGCCAGCAGCAGCAACAGCCGCAACAGACAGGCTTCCCCCAGCCTCAGCAACCTCAGCAGACTGGTTTCCCCCAGCCGCAACAGCCCCAGCCCACTGGCTTTCCTGGCCAACAGTCGACGGCGGCCCCGTCTCCGGCTCCCATCAAGCCCCAGCCCACGGGCTTCAGCCAGATGGCCGCGTCTTTCCAGACTGGTGGCACCCCGAAGCCGGCCGGTCGGCGCCCGAAGACCAACAAGATCCCCAACATCCGCCTGTCTTTCATCACCGCCCAGGACCAGTCCAAGTTCGAGACGCTCTTCAAGTCCGCTGTGGGTGATGGCCAGGAGACCACCATGTCTGGTGACAAGGCGAGGGACTTGCTGATGAGGTCGCGCCTGGATGGCGACTCCCTCTCGCATATTTGGTACGTCGCCACGATTTGAGCACCTGGTAGGCTGCAACTAACAAACTGTGAAGGACACTTGCCGACACGACTCGTTCCGGACAGCTGCACTTCCCCGAATTCGCTTTGGCGATGTACCTGTGCAACCTGAAGCTGACTGGCAAGTCTCTGCCTTCCAGCTTGCCTGATAACATCAAGAACGAGGTTTCCAGCATGGTGGACATCATCAACTTCAGCATCGTCGAGGATACGGGCCGCGCTACCCCCGGCAGTAACACCACCGGCAGGTCGAGCACGGAACCCACGATCCACCAGCCTCAGCCCCAGGCCTCCAACTCCCAGCTGCTCCAGGCACAGATGACCGGATTCCCCGGCCAACAGCAGCAGCAGCAGTCAAACTTCGGGCAGACTCTGGGTCTTCAACCCCAGCAGACTGGATTCCCCGGTGTCAACCCGCAGCCGACGGGGTACACTGGTCCCCGCCCTCCTATGCCTCCCATGCCCACCGGCTATGGAAACAGCCTCACGCCGGGAGGTATGGCCGCGCCTCTGAATGCTCAGCCCACCGGCAGGCCTGGACAATGGGGTCTCGTAAACGCCCCGTCCACCGGACTGCCGAACATCGATGCTTTACAGGCGCGGATGATGCCTCAGCAAGGCCGCGAGCAGCAAAACTATACTACTCAGGGTCTCCAGGGCAATGCTGTCATTCCCTGGGCGATCACCAAGGAGGAGAAGCAGCGTTACGACGCCTTGTTCAAGGCATGGGATGGCCTCCACAAGGGTTTCATCGGTGGCGACCAGGCCATTGAGATTTTCGGTCAGAGCGGTCTTGAGAAGCCTGACCTCGAGCGTGTCTGGACCCTCGCCGACAACGGCAACAAGGGACGTTTGAACCTTGACGAGTTTGCGGTTGCCATGCACTTGATTTACCGAAAGCTGAACGGCTACCCCCTTCCCAACAGCTTGCCTCCCGAGCTTGTTCCCCCTTCAACCAGAAACATCAACGAATCCATCGGTACCATCAGATCCATGCTCAGCCAGGAGTCTGAGTTCCGCAACAAGTCTGGCGCCGCTCTGCTGCCCCAGAAGACCGGTGTCAGTTACATGAAGAGCCACTCGCTCCGCGGCACACCCCAAGGCTTCAACAGTGGACGTAAGGATGCCACCGTGTTTAAGAACAACGATGACCAGGTCGGCTACAAGTCCAGCGCCCGCCGTCGCGTCGGCAACAACTCGCCCCGGCCCGAGTCCCCGGCCTCGTCTACTTACGACGACTTGGGCCTCGACCAGCTCAGAAAGAAGATTCGGGAGAAGGAGGTGCTCATCGACGCCATGGACTTCGCGGACGAGAAGAGCCTGGAGGAGGACGACATGCTTGACAGGCGGGACCGCCGCGAGGCCGAGGAGCTGTACCGCCGCATCCGCCGCATTCAAGACGACATCGACGCCCATCCCGATGCCGCGCTCGTTACTGGTGACTCGGACGCCGAGCGACGTGCTTTGAAGCGCCAGCTCCAGAACCTCACCGACAAGGTCCCAGAGCTGGCTTCCGCGGTTCGCAAGACGGAGAAGGCCATTGCGGACGCCAGGCTCGAACTCTTCAGGCTCAAGGATGCAAAGGCCCATCCCGGAAGCGCGGCTGCTATCGTCGGAACCGGGCCAGGTGGTGCTGTCACGGAGTCTGACCGACTCAAGGCCAGAGCCAAGGCGATGATGCAGCAGCGCACGGCGGCCTTGACTGGCAAGAAGGTCGAGTCGAGCTTCGACGACCTTGAGGGACCCAAGCGTCTCGAGGAAGAGAGCCTCAAGGTCAAGACAGAGAAGGAGAACAACGAGAGCATGGTTCGGGACGTCGAGGACTCTGTGCGTGACTTTGCTCGCGGCATTGAAGACAGTCTGAAAGAAGGCAACGCGACCGCCACCAACGAACATGAGAAGCGACGCTGGGATGATGCGCTTGGCGTTGAGGACGAAGTCAGAGATTTCATCTTCGACCTGCAGCGGTCTAGCCGTGCCGCGCGCATCCGTGCTCAGGACAAGCGCACCACTTCCACATCGCCTGTCGCCACCTCGCGTGCGCAACCCGCCGCGACTTCTCGGCAAGAGAGTCCCGCCCCCCCGTCTCGCACTGCTACTCCGTCTAGCGCTGGCGGCGGCTCGTACTCGTCGTACAAGACCCCTGAAGAGCGCGCCGCTTTCATCAAGCAGCAGGCTGAGCAGCGCATGGCCGAGAGACTAGCCGCCTTGGGGATTAAGGCTCCCAGCAAGCCTGGTGAGACGGCTGCCCAGAGAATGGAGCGTGAAAGAGCCGAACGTGCTGCTAAGCTGCGCCAGGCCGAGGAGGAGGATGAGCGCCGCGAGGCAGAGCGCCAGGCACGCCTTGCGGAAGAAACGGGTGCTCCCGCACCGATCGAGGCTGGTGGCAAGAAGCCTCCCCCGCCGCCTTCGAGGAAGGGCGGCAAGAATGACGCCGCCGAGAAGGAGGCAGCGCGCAAGGCTGAGGAGGAGCAGGCTGCGAAGCATGCAGAGGAGCAGCGTCTCGCCAGGGAGCATGAGGAACAGCAGCGTGCCACCCAGGAGATGGAGTAAGTCCTCGGCACGGGTCTTTGTCATGAATAACGCTAACAGCCACCAGGGCCGATGCTAGAGAAGCAGAAGACGACATGGAGAAGGAGCGTTCTGCTGCCGAAGCTCGTCTGAAGGCACTTGAGGAGCAAGTCAAGCAGGGCAAGCTCAAGAAAGAGGAAGAGAAGCGGAAGAAGAAGGCAGCCATGGCCGAGGCCAAGGAGAAGGAGGCCAAGCTCGCGGCTCGCAGGGCCGAGAT
The DNA here is from genome assembly GCA_014235935.1 of Colletotrichum musicola. Classification (NCBI taxonomy): domain Eukaryota; kingdom Fungi; phylum Ascomycota; class Sordariomycetes; order Glomerellales; family Glomerellaceae; genus Colletotrichum; species Colletotrichum musicola. The sequence continues at coordinate 12,476 of WIGM01000045.1, read as the reverse complement.
CGAGGCGGCCCGCCAGCGCGAGTTGGAGCTGCAGCGCCAGCTCGAGGCTATGAACGATGACGACAGCTCCTCGGACGACGAGGACGGCCCGGCTCAGATCACTCCCCAGGCATCGACACCTACCCAGGGCGGCAGCCAGATCAGCAGCCAGGAGCTGGAGAAGCAGCCCTCCCCGGTTGATGTCCCGACTGTTGTCACCAGCCCCCCTACGGAGAACGAAAGCCGCAACCCTTACTACCGCATGCTCTCCCACTCTTCCGAGTCCACGTCGGGACCTGGTGAGCAAGCGGCTCCTGCCGCCGCGCCGCCGCCACCGCCGGCAGCGGCCCCGCAGGCGGACGTGTCAACCAACCCTTTCCATCGCATGACGCAGGAGAGCAAGGCCGCCCCCGCGGCCGCTCCCTCGGCCCCTACCGGACCGTTCTCCCGCAAGCGTCCGGATGAGGACGACGATGGCTGGGGTACTGACAAGGACGAGGACGAAGACTCTGATGACGAGGACCGCCCCGGTGGAAACAGCGCCGCAGCCTTGGCCTCCATCTTGTTCGGCACCATGGCACCGCCCCGGCCGCTCTCGGCCACCGGCGACAAGCCCACTTCCAACCCTGTGAGCCCGGTCATCGGCAGCAACGCATCGCCCTCGTCTCCTCCGCCGCCTCCGCCGATGCCCGGCTCTGCTCCCCCTCCGCCGGTGCCCAGCGCTTTTGCACCCCCACCACCTCCTCCAGGCCCGGCGCCCGAGGCTCCCTCGGCCCCGCCGCCGCCTCCTATGCCTGCCGCGGCTGCTCCGGGAGGTCCTCCGCCCCCGCCCCCGCCCCCGCCAGGCATGGGTGCCCCGCCGCCACCTCCCCCTCCCCCGCCTGCTGACATGCCATCCGGACCTCCCGCTGGTGGCCGACCCTCCGGGTTCCTCAGCGAGATCCAGATGGGCAGGGCACTGAAGAAGACTGAGACGCGCGATAAGAGCGGCGCCGCGACTGCAGGCCGTGTTTTGGATTAAGTCTGCTGGGCAAATGGTGGTCAGCCCGAAGGTGGTTGGCCCATCTTCTGTGCAATAAAGAATGGCGATTAGTTGCCTGTGCTCTTGAAAGCCGTAGATGCTATACAAAGGCGGCAAGTGGTGGCAAATGTGCTTTTTCTTCGTTATCAGATCGTATTTACCCGTAGTAATCCTCCAAACCCAAATTTATCCCCCGTTTAGTATGCACGCCTTGCAGTCTTTTGCGGCGATGGGCTGGCTGTGAGCACGCATGCCGTGCCGCTGTCCGGCAGTAGGATGATTTCGGAAGCTCAGTGCCATATTTCGAGTGACGTATCCGACAAAAACCTGTCGCGCAGTGTTGATCGTCTTACCCTAACCCTAACAACAGGCAGCAAAACGTGAGCGTCCTTCATCAAGAGGGCGCTGGACGACGTCACCCTTGGGCCGGTAGGTCTGCGGCGCGTACGGGCCCGAGGGGCCGGCCGGGAGGCTGTGCGGAGAGAATGATCGAACGGCATCTTCGTCACTGCGGCAGGGTGACGGATCTGTAATTGCTCTGTTTTTGGTTATCTTGCCGATTTGAAGTCCAAAGAGAGAGAGAAAACAGGTCCGAGTACCTATTAGATATCTGGCGACTCTCTTGGCGGATTTGATATCCCCCTTTGGCATTTAGCGCAGGGAATCATCGGCAGGGCTGGTCGCTTGGTGTCTTGGCATTTTTGTTTTCCTATTTGGGTATGGCGTGGCTTCGTGTAAGTGAGCATGCGTCCTCGCGAGAGGGGGGAAGACGACGTGTTGCAGTGGTGCTTTTCTTGTATTAAAGGGGGAGAGGAAGTCCTCTTGAAAATGGGAGTTTCTTCTCTCATCTGTGAGCAAACGTTGTATCTCTTTAAAAGCGTCAACATAAGCATTCGTCATCTGCCTTCTACATTCCGTTTACCACTCTCCACCCCCCTTATCGAGAAGTCTTTTGATACTGTTATTCACTTACGAGACCGGCAGAAATGTCTTCCGGGGAGCCTGGTATCTCTTCCCTTTCTCTTGTTTACAGAGCCATCCACTGACGACTGCCCAGTCTTGTACAGTCTGTACATCTATGCCCCGAACAAGTGGGCACCCATCGTCTTCGTCGCACTTTACGGCATCTCGGCCGTTTTTCACATCTGGCAATGCTAGTCAGTAACAACCCTTCCCCGGACGAATCCAACGAGAGTCCTCTGACACCGAAAAAATAGCCGCTACAAAGCCTTCCGGCTGGTCGGCCTGCACCCCATCTGCGCCGTGCTCTTCACCGCCGGCTACTCCCTGCGCGAGTACGGGACGTACAACTACATCTACAGCAAGACGGACAAGGCCCCTTTGATGGTATTTGTGTTCAGCCAGGTCTTTATCTACGTATGCCCGTAAGTTGGCATCCCGCCTATATTGGAAATATTCGACTGACTGAGTGGGGCATCAGTCCCCTGCTCGAACTCGCCAACTACCACGTCCTCGGCCGAATTCTCTACTACGTCCCGCACTGCGCGCCCATCCCTCCAGGCCGCGTCATGGCCATCTTCGGCGGCCTCATGGGCGTCGTCGAGACCCTCAACGGCCTCGGCGTGGCCCTCTACGCCAACCCCTCGTCCACGCCGGAGAAACAATCCATAGGCGGCCACCTCACCGTCGCCGCCATCGCGATACAGGTCGTCCTAGTCGTGGTCTTTCTCTGCCTCGCGGCGCTCTTCCACAAGCGCTGCTCCAGATCCGGGATCCGCTCCGGCCCCGTCACGACGATGCTGCTCACGCTGTACGCCAGCACGGCGCTCATCTTTGTCAGGTGCGTGTACCGCCTCGTCGAGCACGCAAGCGGCGGCAGGGCGGAGATCGACGACCTGGAGGCCATGCGGCGCATGAGCCCGATTCTGCGGTTTGAAGTGTACTTCTACGTCTTCGAGGCGACGCTCATGCTCGCCAACTCGCTGCTGTGGAACGCCTGGCACCCCGGCCGGTTCCTGCCCCGGGAGCACCATGTGTACCTGGCGCCGGACGGTGCGGAGGTCATCGGGGAGCGGGACGTGGATGGACGGCCTGTCTGGGCTAGGGTTCTGAACGTTCTCACTTTCGGGATTGCGTTCCGGAGGAAGAGAAAGGTCCAGGGCGGTGGGGAAAAGATTTGGCTTGCTGAGAGTCCTGCTGGGAGTGGTGAGCAGGCTTCGGCGGTGGTGGCTGCGCCTGGGCAGGCTGTTTGATCCAGGATGATGATATAACTTCCTGGGAGAAGGGAGTGAAATGGAACTGTTTCTTGAGAGGACGGATGAAGGGCGATGTGCAAACTAGAAATGTCTCGTTTGTCGACGATGTTGGGTTAAGTGGACTTTCGAAGTCTGGGATTTGCTCGGTTTCTTCCCGTTAGAAGTTCTACAGTCTGCTTGGAATTTTAACTTGTTGGATAGTTTTAGATTTCTACATACTGCGTTTTATCAGAACTTTTCTCATATAAGCTGATGTCTTGTCTCTCTGAATGTCAACCCGTCAACTCGTCGTTTTCCATCCTCCCAGCAGCTCGCACCTTGGAAACAAGGAAACTTCAGAACCATTCGCAACCGCCATGGATTTCCATAAAAATAACATGACAATAATAGTAAACAAGCATTGAATTGGGCTTCTCCCGTCGCCTTAGATAGGCGCAGTCGGACTTAGGTAATGTGATTGGCTTGGCGCCTGTTGTCAACTATCCGAGTTGAGGCGTCGTCAGCTCCTTCCCGTTGCTTACATAGCGCCTTGGGCTGACCTCAATGGATCTTTCGTCAACCTCCTTACTTTGTCTCTTTCAGCCAGCATCAGAGCCCACGCTTCCGCTTAAATCTGCCAAGGTCACCTCGATGACTGGAAATTCGAAGACGGCACGTCCCAAGAGGCACTGCTGGGAATGCCGCCGACGCTGCCTGGTCTGCGACTTCACGGAGCCATCTTGCCGGAGGTGCACCGTGGCAGGTGTCGACTGCCCTGGGTACGGCGACGTGAAACCTACGAGGTTGAGATGGGTTGCGCCTGGTAAAGTCATATCTCGAGGCCGAAGGGGAAACGCGAAGCGGTCGATTGAAGACAGCTGTAAACAGCAGAGACGTTCAACGCATCCTACGTCTTCTGCGTGGACAGGTGCTTATACACCGCGATTCAAGCTCAATACTGACATATGCGCTCTACCCCAAGCTGTCGAATACTGTGAGTAGCCATGTGGCGCGGAACGAGACCGAACCGTTGTTGATGGGAACAGTCAACTCCTGCATCCTCCCAGATCTAATTCCTCTTCTTGAACTCGGGCCAAATCCCCACGTCTACCCACTCACTGCAACGCATATCCGGGTGGCAGCCACGTCCCCAGAGTATCTGCAGTTCGGCATGGTCTGCATGATTCTAAGCCATCGCCTCAACCGGACGAGGGCCGACGGCCGGCCGAGTAGAGCATTGGCAGAGAGATTCTATCACTACTGGGGCCTCGCCGTCCGCTCCCTCAACGAACATCTCGACGTGGCAGATGCGAGGACGGGGGACCTGACCATCGCCGGGATCCTGACGCTCCTGCTCGCAGACGTAAGTCAACAACGCCGCAGTGTGCCGAAAGGTTCGTCTCACATTTCTCATCACAGGTGCAGAACGGGACCTCGCTCGACTGGCGCTGCCACATGGAGGGCGTCCACAAGATCATTTCCCTGCGCGGCGGTCTCCATGCGGTGGCTGGGTCGAGGACCCTAGAGCCGCTGCTGCTCGTACTCTGGTCGTACGTCGATTCTGTCCCTGGTACTCACACGAACAGTCACTGACACTCATCACACCTTCCACAGCGTTGCCGTGATTGGGAACACGACGTGCCCAGCCTTAGACCTCGCCACGACCGCCGCGCAACTGGACGCCCTGGATCTCATCATGGAACGGTTCACCATCGCGGTGTCTCCATTCCACATGTTCCCGCTCCCGTTGTACGGGGAGATGATCAGGGTCAACCACCTGCGGTCGCGGGCGCTGGTCCAGTCTGCGGGAGCCCTCACGCAAGAGGCGTCCGAGATACTCGAACGTATCCAACGATTCTCAATCGAGGACTGGGCACTGTCAAGAGCCCCAAATACACCCTCGTCCAAAGAGGACTGGATGCTTCTGGGCAGCATCCACCAGTCCGCGCTGGTGATATACTGCATTCTCTCGCTGCAAAGCCTGTCCGTCTTCCCCGAAACCCCGGCACTCAGAGAAACGTGCGCAGCACATGGCCAGCTTCTACACCTACTCTTGACGCGCGCGCTGTCTTCCCCGAAGATGAGGCGTTTCACGATCTGGCCCCTGGTGCTCCTGGGCGTGGAGGGCGTCCAAGGCAGCCCGGAGGTGCGGCGGTTCGTTGCGAGGCAGCTACCGGAGCTCAGCCGCGACCTCGGCACCCACGTGCCGCTGACGGCGAAGCGCGTGCTCGAGAGGTTCTGGGAGTCTGGGAAGACGAGTTGGGATGCATGTTTCGACAAGCCGTATGCATTTACATCGCAGCTTGCGGTCGACACCAGCCGGCTGCTGCCGTACGACTAAGCCCGTAGCTCTGCAACAAACTATAGGAAAGCGACGCGAGTCGGAGGAGAGCCGGGACCGACATTTGTTCTAGTTTCTAGACCTTTCCCGGGCTTGGCTAAGAAACTCTATGGCCTCCACGTGTCAATATCGCCGAGACTTTGAGGGAAGAGACACCGGGGTTGCTTCCGTGAGAGGAGTTGAGCCACCGTCCACGACGCTCAAGAGTCGGTCTGCCAATCTAAGCTCTTTGTCAAGTAAAAAAAGCCATGACCTGTCAGCTTCGAACGTGTCAAAAGAGCGGTGTATCTACAATCGTGAGTTTCTACAAATAGCTGTCAACCTCGTTCCATCCATCGTACGTTACACCGTCCGAAAGATCAGATAACGGTCAGTCCACGAGACAATCTACATCCAACGAAGCCCTCGGGATGAACACAATCGCACACACGCACGCGCACACATGTGTCTCGGCTGACACACAAACTGAAAAACCACCGAAAAAGGCATTGTTCGTATTGTTCGCCACCAGCCACCGGACCACTGACCACCACCACCCACCATCTGGTGTAGATAGGCGAGGAAGCAGTTTGCCGAGAGAAACCCCGCAAGCCCGCGTTTCTTTATCCTCCAGCTTGTTCTATCTAGTGTCGTGTACCTCCCCCTTCCCTACCTCCCCGCCGCTTCTTTCTTGGCCCGAGAAAAGCGCGTTTCAGCCCAGTTCCCAAGGGCGGCGACAAAGGAGCGCCCGAGCCGATCGCGCTCGCGTGGTGGCGCAAAAGTTATTTCTAGCGCCGTCTTCCTGGCCCTTCGATCTTGGTAGTACTTCTCCATCTGCGACTATCACTTCGTCATTGAGGGTACAATCTAGCGACGACTTCTGCCGGCGTCCTGGTGGAAGGGAGCTAGATGGAAACCGAAAACCGGTGGTTGGGACGCAGGATGTGGTGCAATGCGCGAACGGATCCCTCTTTCTCCTCGGGTGGGATGGCGTCCTTGCAGGACGCCGAAGCCCTCTTTTAGCTCCGATTTTGCGACGTGAAAAGAAAAGAAGCTCAAATCCGTTGGGGATGGTATGCGCATTGAGGAGGTTGCGAAGCAAGCAGGAAGGGGTGGTTTCACGACGGATCTGCTTGTATGGCTCGCCAGAGGGAATAAAACTTTTTCAAAAATTCGCAAGACGCAAGACGCGAGCAGGACGTGTCCGCAGGAAGGTGTCATGCTTACTGACGTGCTGTCGTGAAAGATCAGTGCCTCTCTGAAGTTGCATAGTAAGTGCCATGTCTTTGCCTGGTCCGACTGTCTAGCCACGGCATGTGCCCACGTTTTGATCCCTTATTCATCTTTTCCTGTGCTCCTGCGTATCCCGTACACTGCAGAATGCCAAAAGCACAAGGGAGTTGTAGACCGGATAGACTTTTGGTAGATCAGCATGCCACGGGCTTGCGGGAAGCACGCTCGCGCCCTACTACGAAGTCGGGCGTTGAGGCTAATGCAGGCGCGAGGCCAGCCAGTCTAAAGGAAACGGAATCTGCTGGTCCACGGGTTACGGGGCTGGAGAGGAAGCTGAGCATGACGGGTCCCTCAGAAGCTAAGAGCACCTAGGCTGGAGCTGCGGTCGTAAGTTGCAGTCGGCTAGGAGCTTGGGGAGCAGGCGACATGAAGGACGGGGGTGGATCTACGAGGTATGCAGAGAGGGAGCACGCAGTTGCTCTACCTGCCGTGCCGTACGTGTACAGTGTAATACTGCAATGTTGAAAGAGAAGGGAGGGGTCCTGGGGAACGTGCTGTGCTGCGTGGGCCGGGACCCGGGCTGTCATGGTCACAGGAAACGACGATACCTCGTCATGAAACGGATGCACGGGGACGATCGAACAACGGCGAGGTGGGAGGAACGACCCCTGCCCGCCTGCTTGCAGCTCGCAAGTTAGCACGATCAACAGCTCAGACGGAGTTCCTCCAGGGCCACCCGCAGCCGCAGCCGCGTCTGCTGCCATCTACGCAGCATCCATCTATTCGGGGAAACGTCAGTTGGAGGCTTGTTGGCGACGACTCACGAGGTCGGAGCGGGCTTTTTTTGCGAGTGCGTTCGGTCCTCCGGGTCTGTGCGGGTGGCCGAGAGGGGCCCGGGATGGCTTTTTGGAAGAGATCCTCCCGAGTTCTTCTCGAAGGAAGGCAAGGGAGCGATATTTCTGGTGCTTCGTCTGCGTTTCCGGGTACCCTTGTTCGAACGCCGGTCCCTCAACCGCCGAGGCCTACCGCGCCAGTCAGTCAATGGCCGTTGGGAGAAGGACGAGAAGAGGGGCAAACCGGGACAGGTGGAAAGGCTGAATGAAGCGAGGTGAGGGGCTGCTCTGAATGGCGTAATAGGCCTCCTCAATGGGCCGGAGATCAGATGTTGAACCTCATGCTTGCTTATTATCTCACTCGATAGCCCCCCCTCCTTCTTACACGAACAAAGACAGGAGGCGAAAGCCGGGATCCGGTTCGATCTTCGTACGTAAATTACAAGCAAAAGCAAGGCGAGGGAGGGAGAGGACCATAGAAAGAAAGAAAATCAAAATCCCAAGAAACAGGTCCGGTCCATAGGGGGGGTGGACGATGCGTTGTCCCATTGTTGGGATGAACGGTTGATGTGCCTGAGCGTGCCAACTCAGGCCGTCAATGCTTCCTGGGATGTCGAGGATCACAGACTCGACGAAGGATCGGTTTACCGGACGGACGACGAACAATATCCTGCGTTAGTGAGGCGCCCAAAGCTTCTGTTCTGCCTGCCTGTCTGCCTGCATGCCTGGTTCGGTTCATGCCTGCGGGTTTCTTGAAGACCTGTCTGGTCGGGGGAGGGGCATATCTGACGATATGGGGGCCCGATTGCATGGCTCAGATGGAGCCGGTTTTGGTGGGCAGAATGATAAGGCAATGCAAGGCAGGACAGTGCGCAGGTATCTCTTGCGCTAATGTACCGCAGGCAAGGTGTGTGGGCAGGATTTTGATGGCTCTTCAATCTTGGGGGGCATGGGATGGATGGGAGGTAGGCCGGCACTTTGGGCGGGTATAATACAAACGCCGCTATTAATATCGAGGTCGCAGGGGTTCGCGTTCTGGGGTGCCAGCAAGAGAGAGACGCGAAGGAAACGATGGAGAAATGGAGGAGAGAAAGCAGGGAAGAAGAAGAAAAGGACGAGGAGAAGGAGGAAAGGAAGAGCTGGATGATACCATCTAGCGTTGTTTCCCACCGTACCTTCCGAGATACTGATACTGTACGGTTGTGGGTGTACCGAGGCAGGTGATGTACACTGCAAGTAGTACCTAGTGTGCAAGCGACGGCGCACGGGAGGTGACCCGCGGCTCTGAGTCTGGGGTTTGTACTCTCGTACTGTACCTACCTGCTGAGCTTCCAACGTTTCATTCAACAGCTGCAGGCTGCAGCTGCGCTGGCAATTGAGTGGGGGAGAGGAGCGCAATGGTATTCAGTAAACGAACCCCTTTCCAAACAGAATTCATGGAAAGGGCGAATTAGAAACCGGATTACGACCGGCCAGGCTTTGCCGGCGCCGTTGCTTGAAGGATAGATGGAAAGAAAATCAAGTAATTTCTCCATCATATCGACCGGAAAGTGAAAGACCGGTGCTAGGCGTCCCCGAGCGAGAGCAAGGGAAAGAGAGGCTCGATCATCGGAGCAAATTCCGTGGAGATCTCGATGATGGATCGCCAGGTTTTTTTTTTCCTTTCCATGTGTACGGATACAACGCTCCCCAACCTCTATCAGTATCCGCGCTATATCTCGTCTTTCTGCCCTCTTGTCCCGAGCGCCGAGGAAAGAAAGGTCGATATGGGGAAACTACGTCCGAAATGGGCAGGAAAGAGTCAGAATTCGGGGGCGAGCTAGATGCGTTGTCAATGATGTGCAAGATGGGATATCTCCCGTAGGGAAGATTTGCATCTTATGCGAAGATCGACTGACAGGGAGTGACGACTAGGCTGAACCTTGGGGCGTGGTTTAGTGCAGAGGGGACGTTTTACTTGCCTTGCGTTTGCGCCAGGCACGCCAGTGGTCAAAACTTCGAAAGCCCGCCGACCGGTCAGGTACCGGACGGGCAGGTACGGGGGGCACCCCTCGTCGGCTGTGAACCGGCTGCGCAGAATTTCGCAGGGGAGATTCACATGGAAGAGGAAGCCGTCAGGTACCGACGGAGATGGGGGACGGGGACAGGCTGAGGAGGAGAGAGCGGAGGATACGCACGCACGAGCTCTGGAGGTGGACCACTCTGCTGAACTGGCAGGAGCGAGCGGGTTGGAGAGGCACAGGTACCGGAGAGTACATTGTTGGTACCTTTGATGGGTATCTTTTCAGGATACGGCAGCTACGTATCTATTGGTCTCGACCGGGAAGCGGCTTCGAGCTTGATTGACCTGCTGGGAAGGAGAACTGGGACAGCCTGTTGAAACACTGTCAGATATCACAGCCAATGGGACGCCGCGAGGTGGAAACGGTTTGATTGGGGACGGGGAGCTGGGGGCGCGACCGGGCACGCGCAGCGAGACACGAGGTTTCTGGAAGAGCGAGAACATGTGCGAAGGGATTGGGTGCTGGGCCAAGGCATGATGTCACGGATGGGGTGGGTATTAGGTGATGGAGAGACCACTGGAGTCGGGTCCACGTCCCCGTCTGCTTCAGGGCTGGCTGGTAAACTCAACTTCTCTCGCCTATTTCCTACTCCTACCTGAGTCCTGACATTACTACGATACGCACTCCCTGCCGTATTGCTCCAAACCAGCAACCCGACACCGACTCCGACTCCGACAATATGCGTTGGTAATGGCGCCGTAATGAAATCACGGAATTCGACGGGCAGGTATCATGACTAGCGTCAGATGTCTCTCTCACAGAGAAACCACCCCCCGCCCCTCAATGATGGGATGTTGTCTCTCGCCAGCGCCAGACATCCCCCGTACCTGGTCTTGGCCTCGCCGTGAACCCCGGGGTTTCGGGGCCAGTGGAGAGACAAGTGTCGTAGCATAGGCGTCACGTTTGGCGCTGTGGTTGCGGGCTGATAACCAGAAACCACTTAAAGCTGTCTCTGATCTGTGTTACGGCTACGGAGTACCTGGGTACACGTACAGAGAGCGCGAACCTTTAATGACTGGACTTGGCCCAGTCTGGTCTGTCTGTCTGCCTGACGGTTTGGAACGGCCGCGGGGGCGTTGAGTTGCGAGGCCTCGATCTGCGATGGCTGAGTCGTTTATACGGAAACCTGTGATTGATGTTAGACATTAGACCCGTTTGGCCAGCCATGGCCACGCGGTTCACGGATATATGCCAGCCAGACAGACACCGGCACGCTCATTCGTCACCCTCTCTCGTCGCCGCATTGCGGTCTGCAGTAGCCTATTCCACACACGGCAAGGATGGCTACCTCTCACCCGCGGGATTACGATCAAGGTCATCTTGGGGTTGGCCTCTAGGGTTGGCCGCCGTCTCCCAACGCACATCCGTGCAGTTTTGTTAGTGCATTCACCACCGCCGGCGGGCCACTTTGGGGCTGCGAGCAGGCTCCCTGCATTGAGGCTCGAGCCATTTTAGTCTCTCGAGGAAGAGAAAAAAAAATGTGGTATTTAAAAATGGAGACCGGCCCATGGAAATCATGGACAGGGCCCCGGTTCTAGAAAGCCCATCAGGCTGGCGCTGGGCCGGGATGGACGGGACGAGAGGTGATGCGATGGTGAGGACGATTCCTAGTTTGGTTTAACTCGACCTTTCCAAGGCCTGGGATCTACCAAGGGCCCGAGCTGAGCTGAGCGAGCCCGGTGCGGAGGGTCACGTCGATTCACGGCCCAGAATCCCAAATCCAACATCCGGAATCCAGAGTGGCAGAGCCCAGGAGCCCAGAGCCGGCGGAGCGAGCGAGAGAATAAAATGACGGGCACAAACGCACCAGACGAGCACAATCGCCGCCGCTCTTATATCATCGAGTATTAGTGAGGCGACGGGGGGGCCACAATCACATTCCGTACCTGACGATCTGGCCAGCCCCAAGGGTCTCACCATCCCGTCCCACGGCGGGGAATAATCGTCGCGAGACATTTTACAAACGTCAGACGAATTTCGGATACGACTTGTGAAAATTTCTGAATTTTTTCTGGCCAGTGGTCCCGTTCAAAATTTTCCCAACCATCGCAGAGCAGAAAACAGGAAGAAACATGTCGAGCCGGGTCTCTATGCTCTGACACAGCCAGCGGTATCCCGTGATTCTCCGGTCGTGATAGGTCGGGAGAGCCCAGTTTCAGCTCCCGAGCACCACGGCCAATGAGAAGCGGCGGTATGGGGCAATGGATGCTGTGATTGGTCAAGAGCGACGCGTTTGTTGTTTTTTCCTTTCCCCACCCGGTGCGACGCGTCCCGGACGCGCCAACGACATTCCATGAAATCCTGTGCCTGAAGCGCTCGCTCTACCCAGCCAATCCCCGCAAACGAGGCCATCAAAGAGACCCGGCCGAAAGCTCAAGCAAGAGAAAAGAAGAGGACAGGCAATCGTCTACATCGTCGCAGAGAGAGACATGTTTTCGCACGCACACTCTGATAGGAAGAGAAAGAAAGGTTGCTGCAGATCAGCCAGGGTTTACGATGGCAGGTGGTGAGGCGGGCGCTTGGTCGCAGAACCAACGAGCGGCGAGCACTACCGTGACTGGGCCTGAAGCTAGCTGGCCCGAAGCCTCGAACCATTGCCAGAGGGGAAGCAAGGAGCCCATGGTGTCTTCTTTTTTGGGGAGGCTTGCGCTACCACCGGCTGGACTCGGCGTTCTTTGACATTTCGCAGTTTCGAGACGGACCTCGACGAACGGCCGCCACCTGCGAACGAGGTCGAGAAGGACGAGGACGGGCGATCTCTCTCTCTCTCTCTCTCTCTCTCTCTCTCTCTCTCTCTCTCTCTCTCTCTCTCTCTCTCTCTCTCTCTCTCTC